>NNCF01126253.1:179924-198132 GCA_002313205.1 Laupala kohalensis | reverse complement strand
CACCACACACACACACAAAAACAATATGTCTGTTTTTCGATATCTTTCTTTCTTTTTTACCTGAATACGGATTTTTCCTTATCGAACATCGTCGTGCCAGGGATCTTAAATATGAGGTCCATGTTTTTGTTGTCCTCGTTCATCATAAGAGATAAAGGTTGTTTAAAAATTAAAACTTCCAATTTTAATTACCATTAACCAATCAACAGTTGATAGGTAACATAGGCTAATGCTTTGTTGTGTTGTAATTGTAAACCTGTTGTGTTTAGCTCTGGAGACGGACAAATAAATGTCCGAAACAGTAGCAGTATGATTATTGTTTTTGTACCTAAATACTCAGCAACCGTTACCTCATATCTTAAATGCGTCTTGTACCACTTTTTCCAGTAACGTCCTCGATACCAGAACCACTAAACTGTCTGAAACTTCGCTGGCGCCTCCTACGAGTAATTCGTTATGTGCTTGTTGATTCTTGTGCTGTCCGCTTACATTTCCCGAATATTTTACGGAAAAAAAATTCCCCCCCCCCCAAAAAAAATCCAATACGCCTTGTGTTGTGATATAATCTCTTTTTTAACAAATTGTATCAGGAAATGTCAGTTCATGTACTTTGCCTTAAATAATATTTTGATTTTTGACTAAATTGTGGTTGTATTTGGTGAATACATCCGAATACCATCAAACTCTAAAAGGCCCCACCGGTGGCGTAGGTGGTAGTGTTGTCGCTCATCACGGGCTTGATTCCCGACGGGGCCAGAAAATTTATAGCTTTTCACATTAATGTCCCAGTTCATATAGCTGTGACTACTGAAAAGCGAACCTTCCTTCCTGTATCCATCTCCTCCTAATATCAATAACTCTAACTATTACTTCTACTAACCCTTCCACGTGGGCCAAGTTGGTAAACCCAGCTAACCGGCCCACCTACTAACTGACCTACCACCCAACTGCTATCGCTCCATGTAGATAAGCTTCGATAGCACTAAGCTACAGTTCCCTTTTACAAATACAACAATATGAAATCAAACCCTGAATTAAAAGTTTGAAACGAAATTTACATTATTTTTTTCCTATGTATTTAAGTTGAGTCCGAATCTTCTTGAGTTAATTCTGTATGCATTATTTCCGCGGAACATTTCCCGATGAAGGAATTCGATATTTTTACCGAAACACGTTAAAACCAACAAGACTATTTTGAATTTTAATTAGGGAATTGTTCTGTTAGTATTTCCAATGTTAGTAATTCACTTCGTTGCTAGTTTGTAGAAAGCGAAGTTGAATCTTCGTTTTGTTTCCCACGCGTTTTTTCTTTTTCTTTTTTTTTGCTGATTTGTATTGAATTAGTTGTGTACCTGCTGCCGCCGTCCTCATCTCTTTTCTCGCCGTCTGTGGACTTTCGCACTCATCACGTGTCGTCTTTCAAAATCATCTCCTCTCGAGGCGTTTCCTTTCTCTTCATTTGTCTCCGTGGACCGTCACTTCACCGCCCTTCGTCGACGACGGTGCGGCCCCTACGGCGGCGGCGACGGCGGAGCTGCAGTAATCACCACTGCCGGAGCAGCAGTATCCGCCCGGGTTCGCCTCTGGGGCCCCTGGGCCGCGGTGTCGACGACGGTGACGGAATCGCACGGCGTAATTGCCGCCTCTTTTGTTCTGTACGACCCCGAGCGCCCTCGTCCACCCTCTCTCGCTCACGGTTGCGAAGCGGTCGGTCGGTCGGTCGGTTTCTACGTCTCTCGATGCTAGTTCTGCCCCGTCGGCCTCGCTTACAGTTTCTCTCCAGATATATTCAGTCGTGTAACTCTGCTTCGATATGGCTACCTAACACGTATTGCCAACTTCTACGAAACATGGTTCAAAACTCACTCGCGTGCAGGTAAAAAATATTAATAGTGATAAAAGAAACATTATTTGCTGTAAAAAAACAACAACACAAGTTAATAACACGATATTATTCGTTCCACACACTCGATGGAGAAAGAAAAGAATAGCGCCACAAGAGCAACTGAATTGATATCCAATGTTGGCGATAGATTGAATTTTATAGAAATGGGAAAGTACTCCCATCATAACGCGAAGTACATTTCTCAATACCCCTTATGGACGATGGCGAAGTAAAAGCGTTGGCTACTCTGTGTACAAACCGTGTACCAACATGAAGTCAGTTTGACTGGCAAGAAATAAAAACATTCATATATAATTTACTGTCAAAAGAGCAGTTACAAACTGCCTGTGACCATGTTGAGGACAATAAACTAATTTGCTGCTACTGCTTTTTAATAAACTAATAAACTCAGTGCTTAGCTCCCGTTCATATTTTTCCCCTTAGGTTTCATTTTCTCCGAGTAAAGTTAGTTGACTTTGTCCTGCGTCAAATGAATTGTTTCACCACAATTTCTTTCAATAGCTTACTTCTTCATCTATCGGAAACCATTTACGGAGACTATATATGCCGTTGTGATTCCGCGGAGATCATTTTGAACGACGTACGTATTTAGGTGTACACTGCGATGATTTCCTCATTTATAGCGTTGCGTTTATCATATGTTCATGTACCTTAAAAGTTCACATTACAAAACGTTAGTGTGCGGTTTTTTGTTATAACTATACTACTTCAAACTTATATAGTTGTTCGATAGTTACAGATTCATCGTTTTTTTACGTCATTGTCTTCAACTCATGATTTTTTTCAGCAAGGTTCATTCACTCATTTGAACTTTTAAGCGATAAGATTAATTTATAATTGTATTTAAATTTAATTTGTTGTTTTCGAGGAATGTTTGAATTGTGACCTCACCACATGGTTTTTGGGGTGACGTTAAAAAAAAGTTTGAATTATTGCTGACTGCTCAACGTTTGGCGATATTGCTAGTGATGGTGATGTAGCTGGGATTGTCTCCTAAACTAAAATAAGAATATTTGAAAATACGGCGAAGAATGTTTTTATGTCGAAGATGATCTAGTCCAATTAATATGTCTTTCTTTTATCCATTATCGTTTCGACGGGTGAAGGGAATTAATGATTGGAGAAGTTTTTAATTTTTCTGTGTGTGAATCGCGTTCCAGCTGTATCGTAAAGCGAAATTTGCGTCGCTTAAGGTCTCGCACCTGGATATGCTAGTGTTATAATTTCTGATTTCACCCAGTTCAAATAATAAGTATCACTAAAAATACATTAAAATAGTTACATTATAAAATATTACGTAGTACTAGTTAATGGAAAGGGAATTAACAACGTTAGTGCCACCACAGTGTGAAACCATACAATTTGCAGTTATATCACAGCTGGATTTGAATCTTTAAATAATATTAAGTTTATTTCTCTTACAGCATGTATATGTCGGCGTTGAGAGAGAGATTCGAATCGCGTCGTATTCAAAGCTTCTATTATGTGTACAGAACAGTTCAAGTGCTTCTTTACACGAGGACTGTGTTGTGTAGCTAAACATTTGACTCGTTATTTCGAGCTTAATCGAAGTTTGAACCTGCTCATTTTGTTGCTTCCATTTGTTCTCTCTCTCTCTGTCTCTCTCCAGAGTTCGTAGCGAATCGTCCCTCTGCGCTCTATCCCCCTCCCAGGCGCCAAACAGTGGTCCAAAATCCCAAAAAATCATGCCAGAATACAAAAGTGTTATTTTATTTGTTTGAACTTGTGGGTTTCTAAGTTTAGAAGTTAGCTGATGACAAACGTAATGAATAAAAAAATAAATAAATAAAATTGATGAACATAAAAGAAATCATTGTTTGTGGTATTTAATAATTCTGTATATGGAATGAGTTACTACAAATTTAAATTTTTTAAACTTGTCAGAGACTTTTTAAATATGTTACGAGAGTTAAAAGTTAGCACACGTACTTTTTTAAAAATTATGTCCAGCTCTTCGGGGTTTGTGAGCACTGTGCGCCACGCCGCATCGCGCCGGTGGCGTTGGTCGCTACCGTTCCCATCCATTCACGTGGCTGAGCCGCGACCTTTCCACTCCTCGGTTTCCGCTTCCCTCTGGAGGAAAATGGGAAACGCTGGGGCCGCGCTACGTCGCCTTCCGACGAAGTTCCTGGCGCTCGGCGTTTGCCTCTTGCTAACTCCGCTTCGACGCCATCTTCGCCCTCTTTATACACTACACACTGTGCCTCCCGCACCCATCCCCGGCGCGTGTAAGCCACTGACTCTCGTATCTTTAGATCATGCTCGTCTTCCCTCTCTTTCTGTCGGGTGTGTCACCGGCGTCGTTGTGTTTCGTACTCCTTTCACTGTATGGTGAATGCGATGTCGTCTCTGCTCTTATGTCGTGTTCTCGGAACCGATCTTTTTGCTTCATTCTATCTGCCTTGTCTCGTTGATGCGGCCACTTGCCCCACAGACATTTACCGTACTGTTGTCGGAGCTCCTGCAAAATAAAATAGTTTCTCCTCATCCTGGCCCGGGTTTTTCTCCGGTTTTCCTTCGGGTTGAGGCGGATTTTATGTACAGGCGCTCTATGTTCTTGCCTAGGGACGGCGATCTTTTCTAATAATTAACGTAGAATTTAGAGTTATTTTATTGGTTACGATTTATAAACAATTTTGAGGAATAATCTGTAATTTGAAAATAATACTTGTGAAAAAACTTTTTTGTCTTTTATTAAATACAAATTTGTTGTTATTCTATTGATATTATTACTTGTAGCTAATTACTTTTGTTCTCATCTTAGCAGCGTGCTGAAGTGTTAAAACCGCCTCTGCTTTAGGGTCCTGGATCGGAATTGATGGGATGGTGCCTTGTTTACTTCCGGAGAGCAAATTAGTTTACCGTCCTCCACGTGGTCATAAGCAATTTGCAACTTCTTTTTTGACAATAAACTTACGATGTTATTTATTCTCAAGTAGAATCAAATTTATTTCAACCCGGACCTGTGATATTAAATTGCATGTTGAGTGTAATGTGAGTAACTGCAAGAACGGCTCATCTCACATCCAACTGACGAGGATGATGAAAAAATAATGAACAGAATGCTTGCGTTCACGTGGAGATACATCCCGTATATGACCCGTGGCTATGGCCAAAGGTGAAAGAATTGAATGAAAACTCTCCGAAAATTTACCCGGGCGTAGTTTAAGACAGGTCAATTCCCCTATGGGGGTAGATTCCTCAAAAAATGTAAGTGCGTGAGTGCGAGCATCTGTGCATACATTCGTACAATATTGTATACATTAATATAACTATTATTGATAGGATAATTGAATACTTGAAATTCATTTCCAGTGTTTTTTATTATCAGAAACAAATTACTCACCCTTTCTTTGTTTACACTCGAGATGAATAAGTTTTCACACTGCCGTACACTGAGACAATGAACTAAAGGTGTTCAAATATTTTTTTACCCTGTTAGGAATCGAACCCGTGGTGTCCCTATGGAAAGCGAGCACGCTAGCAGGGGGTTTTATGTCCCCTAGTACGCTAATTCCTCGAATGTTAATAAAATGATTAGAGTCTATTTTATGATTCTCACATATCTCATACTCCATCGCACCTTTGCGTGTAGCTTGGTGCGTACTTGTATTCCCGCTCGGCCGCGCGGCCACCGCACCTCCACCGCCTCTTGTCGCCTCCGCGCGATCGCCGCATCGGGCAGCGCTGCTTGCCGGGCCTCCGCGAATGGCGAGTGCTCGCCTGGCGGCTGGGCGGCGGCGGCGGCGGCGGCGGACGATCAATAGAAAGCTCTATAGAGCACCCCGTTTGCTTCTCACCGTGCGTTAAATCCCCGCTTCCTCGCCCCGTCGCCGCGGCGCGGCATCTCCCACGCCTCGTGTCGCCGCACGAACGCGTCCGCACCGAACGCGACCGCCGCCTCGTGGACGGTCGGACAATGGGCGTCGAGCGACGAAGCAGGCAGATTGCATTGGGTCGGGGAGGGTAGGAGGGGGGGAGGAGAAAGGGAATAATGCCGCATTTGTGGTGACGTTAGGGATGCGTGCACGTGCAGCGACACTCACTGGCTGAGATTTCATTACGTCGCGTCGCCGTTCGAGGGGGGGGCGGCAGTGGAAGGGCGCTCTTGCTTTGAACGGTGAATGGTTTTGAGAAATGTCAAAAGTGAATTGGATATGTGCTATGGGAAAACTTGGTGCGTGGGGGGAATCCTGTGATACTAAATAGCAATTATAGCACCGAATACAGGTATGATGGGAACATCTTAAATTAGAAGAGCATTGTTTTAGTCCTCTTTTAATATTAGAAACTACATGTACGAATAGAAAATGATTACAAACAAAACAGTCATAGTATTTAAAATTTGCTTGGCAATGATTAAAATAATAATATAATAAAAATTGGTGTAGGGGATAACGTATTGACTGAGCAACCACCAGACCTACGATTTAACCTCGTGGAAATTTAATTTTTTGAATTTATTCTTGTCAACTCGAGTTTGTACCTGGTAATACATATGGGCTGTATATGTGTTGTACTAAAGAATACAAAAACGCTCGTGTTAAATTTGTACAGATTGGTTATTAGATTTTTCTTCCAGAGGGTATACTTTTTTCTGATCTACATGTGGCAATGTGAGACCATTTTTTCGGAGTTCAGTACGGATGATTTATCATCGAAATATGAGATAGGAAATTCGGCAGAAATACGAGATGTCGTAAAGGAAACTTGAGTTTCAAGTTAGATTCTAAATATTTTAGCGAGATTTTTCCTCCCTTGCCTTTGAATGTACTTAAATGTACAGAAAAGAAAATTAAGAGATATAGAACTTTTAGTTGCAAATTTTAAATGAAGAAAAGAAGGGAAAAGGAACTAAAATAGGGAAAAGGAACTAAAATAAGGTAGAAAAGGGAAAACAATTGATATTTTACTCACTTTATTCCAGAAATCTTCTTCCTCCTATTCTAGTTTATTGAGTTGCAAATAAGAACATTAAATCATTACTTATCTTCTTGTTTCTTTTGAGATTGAATGCGTCTTTTTAGAAGCTAAAAGGGCTCTAGTTGAGAAAGAATATTTTGCCTTACACTCAAATATTTTCCATTGTTACGCGTGTGCTTTCAGTCATGCGTTTTCTGAAAGTTCGTAGGCATACTATCGCATATTCGTAGCAAGTTGGGAAGACAATAATTGAACGTTACTTAAATATTTGATGAATTAATGGACTGAAACTTTCACGTCGTATCGTTTATAAATGAGAAAAAGGGGAGAGGGATTATTGAAAAACTACAGTAAACGGGGGAATTAGGGGATAAAGTTGTCAAAAAAGTGGTTAAATATTTCCCCTCTCGTCTAGAAACAAAATTTCACATTGTGACATCTTTCCGAAGAGCTTTAATTTATCCTAACAAAATAAAAAGCGCACTTAAAAATCCTAACACTGGTTATAAAAGAAACAGGAAAGAAAACTATGTAATGACTTCATTTCAAACATATGGTATAAATAAATAAATATTTGGATCCGCACGTAGAAGTCCAGAATAAATGACTCCGATTTATGAGGTTTTTTAGCGAGCAAGAAATTCTGTAAATGTTATCAAGTCATAATTTCAGGATTATTGAGAAAATTTGAAAGTGTGTGCTGCTTGAATGACTTCGACCGTATGACTCTCATTAGCCGGTAAGGTTGTGACCAAGTAGAGAGAATGTTGAGGCTATTCATCTTTCATCTTGAGGGAATGAGTTAATTTATCCTATATCCGTGTTACATGTCCGCATGGAAGTTAGTGTGTGGCTAGATGATTTATTAGCTTGCCCGTCACGAACCACTAGAGACGTGATCCCGGGAGTGCTACTTCACCATGCAAACAAACGCCATTGCCCTACTGTATCAAATCATTCGAATTAATCTTCGAAATGGTTCTCTATACGTCGTTGTGTTTGTATTATTTCCCTGTTTTCGGGTAGTGGTGAATTTTATATACAGTCTCTCTAGACTCTTGTCTAGAGGTGGCGGTATATTGTAATAATTAATCTCGAATTGAGAGTTATTTTAGTACTTACAATTTATTAACAATTTATTCCGAATAGTTTATAGTTCGATAATAATACGTACTTGTGAACTATCTTTTTTGTTTTATTAATTACAAATTTGTTTGTATTATGTTGATATTATAACATGTAGCTAACTTTTTATTCTTATCTAAGGAGTGGGCTGAAACTTTCAATCCCCCTCTGCTTTTGGACCCTTGTTCGGAATTGATGGGATGGTACCTTGCTTGTTTCCGGAGAGTTATATAGTTTATTGTCTCCACAGTTTGTGGTCATACACAGTTTGTAACTGGTTTTTGACTACAAGTTTTTTTATTTATTTGCAAATCTTTTGTGGTATCATGACTGTTTTGTGATCCCTTGTAAATTAAACCGTCTCTTATAAATAAAAATACATTTCTAATATATTCTTGGAAATTTTTAAATGAAAGATTTCTAACGGGAATGTTTTATTTTGGGAGTGGAACTGAACTATCCAGTGTTTTGTTTTGTTATATTTCTGTTTCACACTTCATTATATTTTAGTAACGATAAGAGTGGTACTTTACCATACAAAACCATGTTGACGTGTTAATTAGTTCGTGGGATATGGTGAAAATTCGAAATAACAAATCAACATTCACCCTCAATCTCCCCTTCGAAAGTGAAATTTTGAAACATTCTTTCTCACTAAATACCTACAATACAAATTTAACATTTCACATTTCATATATTTCAAGTTTCTATCTCGACTATTCTTCTAGGTTTATGAATGTGATTATCAGTCAGTCAGTGATGCGCTAAATCATTTTCACCCATTAAAACATTAATATCGAAAGATCCAGAAATGGTTTACATATATTTGCTTTAACAATATTTTCGTACAAAAACTGAGATGTTATCTTAATTAGTTCGTGAGATATAGTAAAAACAATGTGCTATGTCATTAGCGCGAACGACAAAACTGTGAAAACATTTGTTATTGTCTTGGCACTTATTAAGAAATAATATATCGATAAATCCGGAGATGTTTTTATATTTTTTCATTAACATTTCCGTAGAAAATCGACACAATTTCTCAATTAGTTCGCAAAATATAGTGAAAATAGAAAAAAATTCGAGAAATCTCATATCATTCGAATTATTTCCTTCGATTCTGAATTTCGAGAAAAAAATTTCTTCATGTGAATTTGGAAGACAAAAGCAACACCTCTACAAATTTCAAGTTCCCATCTTGCATAGTTTATCATTCTTCGTTGATCAATGAGNATATATATATATATATATATATATATAGGAATGTATCTTCATGTTTTGTTTCGCCAACCCCTCTGCGCTTAGAAAGCCACATGACAACGGATATGCAATATTCTGTCTCCTATCTTAAGCTCGTACAAAGAGAGATCGATCTGGACAGGGACGGCAAATTATATTATTGAATTTGTAAATGGGAAATGTAGTGCTATCGAAGCTTATCTACACGGAGCGATAGGAGGTAGGAGGTTGGTAGAGGGCTATTGTTAGTAGGTGGGCCGTTTAGCTGGATTTACCAACAACGTGGGCCACGTGGAGGGGTTAGTAAAAGTGGTTAGTAATAGTTAGTTATTGGTACTAGGATGAGCTGAATAGAGGAAGGAAGGTTGCTTTTCAGTAGTCACGGCTATATGAACTGGGACATTAATGTGAACAGCTACAAATTTTCTGATCCCATCACGAATCGAACCCGGGATACTTGGTGAGGAGCGACAACACTAACACCTGAGCCACGGGTGAGGCGTCGGACGGCAAATGAATGACTTTCATTGAAGGAAGCAGCGCTAAACCTAAATGGTCAATCGACTGAAGATATGATCTGTCCTCATCTATCCCACATTCCCCGGGTGACTGGCATTGCGGGAAATTTCTCGTGTCGCTAAACTTCTAGAAAATCAAAAGTACTCGTACAAAACTATTGCTGAATTGGACAACGTTGCGCATTACTAGACCAAACGCTGAAAATCATTTTAAGATAGTTGAGACTGCAGTTTATAGCTAACCGAAATTGTAGTACTTGTTCGTACCAAATCTTGGGAGTAGTTTCTTCGACATTATTGTATATTTTCTTAACAATATATCCCCTAATTTCTCAATAGAATGCTTTGTCTTTATTTTAGTTATGCGTACTTTTTTTGTGGGGTTTTAGGGCTCGTCAACATCGAGGTCATGAGAGCCCTAGTACTTTTTAAAAATGGGGTTTGGTCTACTTGGGCGTTACACTGTTCAATTTACTCTCATGGATGTTCCTTATGAGACACTTTTTCTCGGTCAAACTATGCTATGATCTACACTCCAGTATTGCCTCTTTCTAAATCAACAAATATAATTTCGCATGCTTTTAGTACAGTTTTCAAAATGGCTAGTCTCGACTAAATCCGGCTTTCTGTGACTAAATCCGGCCTCTTTCTGATAACTCATGTTCTGGTATGTGGACACAAGTATGCAGCTTGTTATTATCATCATTTCGAATATTTTAGCTTTAGCATAAGGTATCTGGCTCATATTTTCTCTCTGCGTTTATATGTTCCATGGACAGTATTATTTTTGATTTGTGTATTATTTTCATGTATCACATTTTCCATTTTCTTGCCTTCATTTCTATCACAAAGAATTAAATTTTAATGGTTTTGAAGGAGGGAAAAAGTATTTTCGAGATTTTTTTATTCAACCACTGTACCAGAGTGACGAATTATACACAGACTTAACTGTCTAGGCACACTCGTGAAATACATTGGGGAGGGGAGACAGCTTTCAAGTATCATCAAGATTGCCATAACTAAGTCTATAACTGCGCAAGGAAATAAGCTATCCAGCTGTCATACAGCCATGGGGACAGATCTGCGAACTGAGACGTGAGTATGGGACCTGAGACAAGTAAGATATAATAAAATTACAATAATTCAAATTGTTATTATTATTATTATTATTATTATTGATCAAATTTCGGTATCGCAGGAAGGATTCGGACAAAAATTGGTCCAGTGCATAATGCTGCCGGAATTCTGAATATCTGTGCTTACCCTTATGCACTACCCTGTGATATGCCTATGCACTACGCTTTGCAAGGTTAGAGACGAGGTTCGAATCGTCCATTGTGCTGTGGATTTCCTCAAATATATAATTTGTGACGAAGTAACGATGCCTTATCCCGCCTCCCGAATTCTACCTTACGAGAACCTCACGTTTTGCAATACGGGATCACATTACATAAGTTACAGAAAATTGTATCGATAGAAATTAACTCGACAGATATCGTTCAAGGAACTTCCAAAATTCAAATTATCACATTGTTCCGATAACACCAAACTATTGAAGTACTTCATTCGAAACTACACATTTAACAGACAAAAGATCCGAAGCATATGATGGCATGCGATTATGCACCCGAGTCTAGTGAACCAGCCGCGAAGCTGAACCCCTAGTGCTCTCGCACACCACTGATCAAGGAAGATGGCGCTTACTGAACTGGCAACCGAGGTTAACGATCGACAGTTACTCTCATGCACAATTCTGCAACCTAGGTCGGGTTACACAGTCCACGCTTCCCTACTGCGTTTATTTTCCATGTATGTATTCCTATTTACGGTAAGGCGTCATGTTTCGGGGGCACTAACCTACAGTATAGAAACTTCCGGAATAGGAAGAAGAAGAAACCTTTGTTTAGCCCGTCTCTATTTTTAGTTCCATTCTCAAGGTCAAGGAAAAATTTATCAATCGCTTGTGTTACTTTTCTGGTTGCTCATATTCTTGATTCAAATAAAAAACTGGACGTGTAGCGGGGAATGAAATAGGAGTTTCCGTTGTGTTAAAACGTTCCGCGTGTATTCGTTGAGTGCAGAAGAGAAAGAATCTTCGGTCTCCGCCTCGCCGATGGTGGCTGTGTCGCATGGACGAGGCGCCAAAGGAATCCTCGCGGCGGCGGCGGCGGCGGCGGCGCGAAGCCCCGCGCAGATGACGACCACTCCCTCGCGCTTATCCCCGTTCGCACACCCTTCCTTACCCGCTCATCGGACTCTGATTCGCTTCTCGCTGCGGATTCTTATTGCGGAGAGTCACAATCACGCATTTTATGGTTCACAGGGCGATTTGTGTTCGAGAATTCGCCATTTTATTTATTGGCTTACGTGAAATAGAGCCGTAACTGCTCTTTCTGCTGTTTTCAATTCTTACTTCAAACATCGATGTATCAAGATGGAAACTAGGTCAGTCTCTATCACCAAACGTAGTATGACATAAAATGACAACCAAAACAATACCAATAATATTATGTACGAGAGATAAAATGAAGAATTCCGAGGTAATGACCAAGAGCGGTGGGGGATCTAGACCGTAATCAGAGTGGGGGAGACTAACCGAGGATAATTTCTGTTGAAAAATTATGGTTTTACAACACAAATTTTATAAATATTATCTTTAAATACAATGCATCAAATAAATAATTAGCAATCTGGTATTATTAATAACAGTAACAATTATTTATTAATTTAATTAATCTGAAATTATGCATTTTATTAATCTGGTATCATTGATAAAAATAACAATTAGATCTTTAAATACAATAACAATTATTAAGTTGGTTACACTTTTACAAAGTATAACATTTATCAACTTCAATTTTTTCTGTTGAGAACTCACGTCCAATGGGACCCATAGATCCGCCATTGACCAAGTGTGATAACAAATGACTAAGAAGCATGAAAAATAACCAATGAATTTAGAATATTATATTAGAACCCCCGACAGCTCCGGCGAAATGAGTTTAAAATATCCAGACCTGTTGACTGGCTTTTTAATACCCTCTTTAAGGTAAACTATATCAATTCACAGTACACATTTTTCTTTGAAACAATGGAAGTAAATATTTTTTTGTTTTATTTGTGACTTGTTTTAAAATATTGTCTGTCCAGTAATGATTGTTTTACGTTTCTTCTCAAATCCCGGGCAACGCCGGATAGTATTGCTAGGAACGTATAAGCGAGTTGAAACTGAACTCGTCTTATTCCTTAGTAGGGTTAGGAATAGGATCTAAGCTACGTTTTTTTGTGATATGATATGAGGGACATTAGAGAAATAAATAAATGTTCCTTAAATGTAGATATTCTTTTATTTCTCTAAACATTATTACATGGCAGGATTCGCAATATAAAAAATGTATACTATCCTTGATGTGGTGATCACTTAATTGTCTTTCTTTTACTTATTTACTTATTTAAAACATACTTAGTGGAAATATGCAGAAATATGTACCAATCACAAGGGACATGCTGTACCGTGTGATTGGTACAGCGCCGCAGTCAGTGGTGGAGATTCGCACAGCGGCGTGTTGAAAGTGCCACGAGGGAAGTACATGGCAGGGTTTCCTTCGACGGCGGATCAGTTGAATCTGAGTCCCGACGACTCTTTCTTCTGAGGTCCATCGATTTATTTCGGGCATCCAGTGATACAGTTACAAATCGTTTTACACTGAAGAAAGATACTATTTTGGAGAATGTTCAGTACTACCCCTTTATTTACGTATTAATGAAGGTGCGACATCAACTATGGGCGTAAAATCTGGGATAAGCATTGAAATTTCTAATATTTTGATTTTAATTGAAAGATAGTGTGTTTCACTAGGACGTTTAGGTGACTTCTTGTGGATATTTTGTGTAAATAAGCCGACATATCCCCGGGGTTGTTCCTTGCTGTTTTAGCGCCTCAATTATTTAAAATTTTGACACCGCATCGCCGGTATCCCATGAGTCGGGAGAACCCAAAGGGTCTCAAAGCTTGTCAGGTAGCACTTTTGGATCTTCTGGTAAAGAGCAAAAAAGGTCGAGAGCAGTTTTTAAATATATTAAATCTTGAATATATGAAATGAAAAACTGCAGTCGATATCGCAAATGACTGGGGAGTAAATTTACAGTTTTAAGACAAGAAGCGATTTGAAACGTATGAATTGAAAAAAAAAAGTAATGAAAAATTAACTTAGATGCACTGCGAAAATATCATTTTAAATCTCTCAGTTTTATTTTATGCCGACATATTTGCATTTTGAGTACATGGGCCTCTTTTGGCAAATAAAGAATTCCCATGGTTGTTCATTTTCGTATTAAAAATGAAATAAAGGTAAAAAATACAAAAATTGTGTTTGAGTTTTATCGGAAAATATATATTCTAAGTAGCAAAATTAAGTGCCTCTGGTTAATGGAATTCCCGTACTGTTGTGGTCAAATGAAGTACCACATCTATTTACTGAGTCGTTGGTTTTAATTCTAAAATATACTTCCAGTTTCCATGTTGCATTCAACTTAATTCATTGTAACTTAAAATGTTTTTATATGGCGAGGAATCTGGGAACATGAGTGTACCTGAACTTGGGCGAGGTATTGAAAAATTTTGTTCGTGCCCCAATTGTTACAAATTGAAGCTTTGTTCTAAAGATTTAGGTGGTTGTACTGACAGAGCTTTTGATCTGTTTTGTAAAAATTCCACGTTTTGTAGAAAATAGAACCACCCTTTTTTGTCTTTTAATTTTTTTAATTGTTTTTCCTCCTATTTGAATCTGATCTTGGCGCGTCTGTGGCGGTATTACTTTTATACCGCAGTAGTGGCTGCTGTTGTATGGGTTTCCCGGCCTTTTCAAACACGTTTCATCCTTCCGCAAAGTAAGAATAGCTCTTGTTAAGCTCTCAGTCGTCTTTGGTTTTACTACATATGGAATAAATCACCACTGAATGCGTTACTTAACAATAAGAATAATCGCGAATATCCCAGATAATTTTATTTCCCTTTCTGTAAAACCGGAGATTGAATCACACAAATGCAATAACGAACGATATAGCGTTAAAACGAGTGTTGACAATTTCCTATTGTTTTATCTTTCAAATTTTCCTTTCCGAAAGAATTAAAAAATTATATTAAGAAAAGAAGCTACTTGACACACTTATTTGAAAAGAATGTTGCTCCACTATATATGATCATATATTATTCATAATTTTTCAGATTTGATGTTTATGTTGTTAATGCTAAACATGAAACCGAGTGAAACTCTTCTAAATTTACTTCAATTGCTAAATAATACTAAACGTTCATATTGTCATATAGAACGTTATTTATGTTAAATTTTCAAGTTTAACTACTATCAAGTATTCTACTAATTTTAATGAAGTATTCTACTAATGTATCCAATTTTTGAAAGTTTCTCATTGTTGATGCGCGAGAAATTATGAATTTTGTATTGTAGCTCAGTAATGAAGTTTCTTGTAATTTTCTGCTTACCTTGCATACACTACGAAGTCTTCAGAAGAAAATATGTAAATAAGTAATAGTTTCATTTTTCAAAACTCGTGGTAAAATATTGGTGAGGTTTCATGCATATTTAAATAAATTATTTTTTTAAATAAGTGATTTTCGTTAATTTTTTGAGAATGCTATAGAAACATATGTAGCGTGGTGTTACTACCTGGATGAGTACTGTTGATAATTCGAATAATGAACATTACTCGTAGAACTGCGTAAAAAAGTTACTACCTTCGAACATTGATCTGATAAACTTGTTCAAAGTCTCCTGGTTATTCATCATTATGTTTCCTCCTGAGGATTTTTGTCGTTCATTGGTCGGCCACGTGTCAGCGGATGAGCAATGATGTCCAGTTGTCCTTAGAGACTCTTTGTCCGTCTCTCATGCGTGTCAGCGTAGTCGCCGTCTGACCAAAGTGTCGCTACGGGACTCGGGTATACATTGTGCAATTCGTGTGCTAATCGTATTTCCCCGGGACTGAATGTCGTTTTCACAATCCATATATCATTCCGAGACACTTGATGTATGCGACTTATTAACTTGGAGTTTTCGATTTCAGGTGTAATTTTCGGTCCGTTAAGAAATTCAGTCATTTTTAAAATTAGCCCCATTCGTGGCGTAGGTGGTAGTGTTGCACATCACCAAGTCAACACGGGTTCGATTCCCGGTGGGGCCAGAAAATTTGTAGCTTTTCACATTAATGTTCCAGTTCATATAGCTGTGACTACTGAAAAGAAAACCTTCCTTCCTCTATCCACCTCCTCCTAGTATCAATAACTACTTCTACTAACCCCTCCACGTGGGTCACGTAACCCGCCCACCTACTAACAATTGCCTACCACCCAACTCCTACCTCCTATCGCTCCATGTAGATAAACTTCGATAGCACGCTCTACATTTCCCATTTACAAATACTACAATAGAAAAAAATGTATAATTAACAACCTCCATCCATGATTACGAAAATCGTGTAATTTCATACTTTGACCATCTCTTAAGTATTTTAACTGAGCAACATATAAAATTCATTTCGGGATTTTTTTAAATGTTGAAGAATTTTTGTATTCCAACAATTCTTAACCTAACGTGGGTGCGTGTCTCACGTCATTTCTTAACCGGAAGGCTTCACTTACCTCTTATCGCAATAGTTCCTACTCATAGTCTTACAATTGAAAGAGAGCGGCACCTACCCTAGTACACTCAAGACATCTCTCCACGCTATTAGATTGCTCTAGTAAAGCTACTCCTGGGCATAGGAATCTTCCTGATTGTAGAAATTAATTAATTGCTAGGCAAATATGAGCATTCGGATTGAAAAGTCTTTTCTAGAAATATTAATCGTAAATGTACAGGGTGAAATGTATTGCAATATCGTGCATTTGTGAAAAAAAGTTTCTTTTTAATATCTATACGAGTCCGCCATAACGGTTCCTTCCTCCGCTTGCGATTTTTGCTCACTTCGAGTATCTGCCCCGCGCTTCTAGCTGTCGGCGACATACCGACCAGCATGCCAATTTATTTTAAATTACGACTCGAATGAATATTCAACGTGAAGGTTTGAATATTTATAAACATCAATAATCAAGAACCTAACGTCAGTGAATCGTAATATTTACGAGTGATGTTCGAACACCCAATCACGAACTCCGCGCTAAGAAATCGAGGACATAGTACATCGTAAAATGTTAATGTATGTACCGACTTCTTTCTTCTGTGGGTCGATCTTAATTGCTGCCTGACGATGCTGAATTTATCTGGACCTCTCACGACCTCTTACGCTGGAAACCAAATGGAATCGTTATTTCACGCTTACTTTCAATCCATGAACAATTTCTTTAACATCACGAAATAATATCAATTAGCGGTGCCATGGCTAGCTTGCAATTTAATTCTTTACATCACCTCGTAAAATCAATTATATTTGTGTACATGTAATTTAATGTGTGTATGTGAATGTACCTTTAGTTTGTAATTTACCCTCTCTCACATTTCCATGTATTAGTTTGTAAATTACTTTTTTTAATTTTTTTAATGAATCATATAGTTTCCCATGTGCTCCTCTGAAATCAAAAAGAAATTATCATTGTAACGAATCCATTCCCCTCTCTCACATTTCCATGTATTAGTTTGTAAATTACTTTTTTTAATTTTTTTAATGAATCATATAGTTTCCCATGTGCTCCTCTGAAATCAAAAAGAAATTATCATTGTAACGAATCCATTCCCCTCTCTCACATTTCCATGTATTAGTTTGTAAATTACTTTTTTTAATTTTTTTAATGAATCATATAGTTTCCCATGTGCTCCTCTGAAATCAAAAAGAAATTATCATTGTAACGAATCCATTCCCCATCTAAAGCTTTTGTGGTGACTCGCCCGAAACTTCATATCTCCGTTCTTTAAGAGACTAATGAAATATTGAATTAATCATTTCCTTGTTAGTGAAGACGACTGTGAATTCTTTGTACTTATTACGGAGTCTCAATCAACCATTCACATGATAAAAAGTTTTACTAAACATTGAATCAAAGTTTTACGTCCCTTTCAATTGTGAATTCCTGTCGATGATAGAATAGAAGTTGAAAATAAAATTGATTGGATCGAAACTTCCTTCGACAGCCAGGGTTTTGCTAAAGATGGGGTGAGGGAGGGGATTTGAAATGCAAATGAAATAATTAATTGCAATGAGTTATTCGTATTTTATTTGAAATAATATAACAAATTACTTGTGTTATAACTTTAGTGCGAAATATCCTTATTTTATTTACGTTCCTGTGTTTCGGAGAAGCCCCTTCTCGTTAAATCTACGTCCCTTTGGAGAAATTTAGCCGCATGAAGGTTTCATTTTACGTTACACTTTGTTAAACGAATAAGGGTAGGATACCCACTTTTGGGCATGTTCTTCTTTCAAGCGTCTTTGCAAAAGAATTACTTTCAAATTTACTTTCAAA
>NNCF01126253.1:146979-179806 GCA_002313205.1 Laupala kohalensis | reverse complement strand
TATATATATATATATATATATATATATATATATATAAGATCGGAAGAATCTATCGAAAACTATATTCTGTAGAATACTAATACTAACACATCACCGATCTCTATCCTTAGTAAACCCCGAAGGGTCTGTTCAGTCCTGTTCAAAGATACACAATTGTCTTTTGTAGAATGCGGTGTTAAATTATAATCATAAAGCCCAGAATGCGGTGTTGTTTGCTCATATTAAAATCAGAGGAGTCCTTAAGTAATCGCACGCTTAATTCTGTAATTGGAACTAGCAACCGAATGTTTTCCTCCGAGTAGCGATTGATGAAAAATCTGGAAGAAGGTCGTGTTGTTCTGTTTTCCTCTTTTATTTTGTTTTCGCCTATACATTCGAAACGTTTTAGAAAACAGAAACAACGTTGTTATCTACTAATGGTCGTATAAAATATTAGAAAATATTGTCAAGGATTAGTTAAAGACAGCAGATGACCTATGAATTCTTCGTTATAAATGGAGAAGAAAAAAGGATATCTGCAATGGTTGACGTGATTAAAAAATCCTGGTACATCCTCGACTTGAATGCGGAAAATTGCATCAAGTGGGATGAGGAAGTCATGACGTTGCATGATGTGGCAAGGAGGGGAGGAAGTCGGGCTGAGGATTAGGGCTCATGCGGGGCGAACCCTCATGCTGAAGGGGTGGTTGATGTGACGTGACGTGACCTTAGCTCGCGTAGAGCTGCGAGGCGAGGGGAGTGGTTCATTGTGATGAGTCTGTCGCAAGACTTGAGGACTCCTCTTGCAACTTTTGTTTGCTTTTTGCACTTTCATAATACATGGAATTCGTTGTTAGCTACTGGAACTTTTAGTTACGGATGTAACACATTTTGTTTAACTTCCTTTTTAGTTCGTATGTTTGGGCCAAATCTTGCAACTAAATTTTAAATCAGTTTCCCTCATCTGATTGAACTGAAATTTGGCACACATATACAAACCCTCTGACAATGCAATATTATGATGTCTATTTCCAATAAAAACTTTTAAAAAGGTTTCTTTCTTTATAACTATTTTATTCCGAGATAACTCGCGGCGAATTATTTCCGGTAAGCTTCCCCTGAAATACAATCCCCCTCTCCCATACAAGTAAGTACAACACACTGCATTACCAACGCTTTTCGTTTTAACTTCTTATCTTACCATTACGATCGTTTCTCAAAAGATGCTTATGCCATCGGAAGGTTTATCTCACGGATGCTATATCGTTTCTGCTATTTATTTATACTAACATAAGTTTGTGTTTAAAAGGTATTTTGAGTATTACAAATAAACAAGCACAATCAATTATTATGAACTTGTTGCGCGAATAGTAAATAATTCAACTTGAAATATTAAATAATTTTCAGCGATAAAAATACTTTAATTTTTATTAGGATCCACTGATGTGAAATATGTATGGAGGAATTAGCATTTGACATTGCATTAGTTTAATAAAAATCTTAACTTATCTTATTCGTTTATAAAAGCTTGTTTTTGAAAAGGTTTATTTATTTATTATTTTATTTAAATCTTCCTAATGGTCTTCGAAGCATAATTTTGTGCTGGAATGTCATGTAGATATAAAACTGGCACTTTGGTCGAAATTGATGGGATGGTCCCTCCTTTCGGTAATGTAGTAAATTCGTTTATAATCCTTTTACGTGAACGGAAACGGATATTAACTGCTTATTATTTTGTAGGAAAAATCCTTTTTTTTTTACCAATATTGTTCTGTGGTATGACTTAAATTTCAATGCCGTATTTTAATTTTCCTCACGATTTCTAGGTCTCAAGATCTCTCCATTTCTCAAGATCACTAGTTTTAAAAAATGTTTCAAATGATTGGTTGAACCATTACCTATCCACTGGCAATGGATTTTTATATCCTACCGGCGTAAAGGGTTGGATTATTTGACTTTAAATTACTACGAGCTTGTATGGAGAAACTTTCGCTAGCTTATTTTTTCTTTTATATTCTGGCAAAAGTACCGACTTAACATGGCGAATAAAACCTACGAAAATAAAACAAATTGAAGTAGGAACGCAATGGCACTGATATTTCCATACCTTACGGGGCATTTACAAGACTAATTCACCGAAAACGGTAGAAAATGCTGTTTTAACGGAAATGACAACCGCATCATGTGACTGAAGACAATGCGACCCTTGTCGAAAAAAGAGTCAAGCGACAATCTAAACTTGTTATCAAGTTTTAAAATCACAAAATTATTGTCCTTGTACGACAGTAAAAATCAGTAGAATGAATTATTAATTAATAAGTACTGCTTGGGTGATTGTTTCCAAGTTTTGTGGATAGTTGGACATAATACCTTTTGTGAATATAATACCGTAAATTTTATGTGTATCTACGCATACTTTGTTTAAATCGTTTAAAATTGAGGTATAATGGTAGTAAGAGTTATTGTGCAATTCACGTATTCTCAGCGTTCTTTCATAATGCACCTATTTTCAACTTCTATATATTAATTCGAACTCTCTCAATAACGCAATGGAAGTTATTACTTCCGTAAGTGTATGTAAAAGTAATATGTTGCTGATTTTGAAATCTTATTCAGCATTATGATCTTCGTCATTTACACTTATAATGCTTTGTGGGAATTATACTGTGATGTGTAATATATAATATAGGCGTAACACTAATAGTACATTTCTGAAGAATTCTCTGTAACAATTTTTTTCATTGATATCACAGGTAATTGATAATTTTGTGCGGTTTTCTTCTCTATGAGGAGATTTACGTTTCTATAATGCTTATTTCTATCAAATTCTCCAAGCCGAAAAAGAAAAGAAAAATAATGTTTACCTCTAAGGATGAGATATTGATTTTTAATCTCACTTCAATGGATGAGTGGTTGCTTCTTGAACACGCAGTATTCGGAGTAGATTATACCCTTTAGACTCCATGGTTGCATAGGTCTCCTTTTGTATTGTGCCTTTCATCCGGCTTGAAACGTAAGACTTTTATTTGAGTCTTCATTATGCTTAATCAGCTTTTTTGTCTGTTGGTGTATTTGTTGCAACAAAGATTGTAGTACATTAAGAATAATATGTATCTTGTTTTATCAATTTTCTCTTTCCATCAGTGAATCGATTATTAATGTTAAGAACTATAAAACGATTAACATCTTTAAAAATGTTTTTGTAAAAAATATATATTACGCAATTATCTTTATTTCCAAATATTTAAACAAAATATTTAAAAAATTGTTGAAAGATTTATTAACTGGACATCACATCATTGTTTCACGCTGGTGTACTATTAAAAATTAATTTATACTGTCATTTATGAGAGATTTTGCAATTTTTACTCACTTTTATGTAAATGTTTTCTTTGGCTGTTGTTACTTTGCATGTGGCAGATTACGGTTGTTTTAAATTTATTTGTCCCTTATTGATGGTTAAGTTGCATATTTTGCTCTTCTTCAGTTTAAATGAAGAAATTTGATTCTGGATTATTTTGCCTTTTACCAGAGTAAAGACGGAATGCAGAGAATAAACCATTAATGTATTATAATAATTTATTTTCCGTGCAAGTAAGTAAAGATGGGGGCAGTCACATATAATATACAAGACATATAAAGAAGATAATATTTTTTACTCACAAATATATACAACTAAACAGCACATAGAAACGGCGACGGCCCATTTCTTTTTTTCTCTCTGCAGTATCAGCTTCGATATCATATCCTTCCTTTAATAAACCACTCCCTGAAAAGTGTTGATCGACCAAATACAAACGTGAAGTTTCGGTGTACATTTCGTAAGTTATTATTGACCGTAGTTTTTTAAAAATAAGTCTACAAAATGTTACGCACAATGAGAAGGACTAATTGATCTTTAACTCAAATGTCGAGGACTAACAGGTCTTGAGATCATAGGTTTTCCGTTTACATCTGCAAATGCAAAAATCAAAGAGCCCCGTGCGAGGAAAATGTCTGCCCACGGAGAAAGGTTCGGTATAAGAATTAAATTTTACCTTTTTCGGGCTCGTGACACTTGAGGCGAATAAAAGTAAAAATATTAATTTATTTGAATGTGTTCGAGTGAGTAAAAATATTTCCTGCACCGCTTGAGATGGATCGACACACATGTGATAGGTTCTACTACAGTAAATATTCCCACTATCTGTAACTTCTTTCTCGCCAAGCATGGTAACCGATATACGTTTAATATTGTACGTATTCTTTATCATTCAACTCTCGCCCTCGAACGGAGAGCACAACAAACAACTGCTCAACTGGGCAAACACTTATCTGAACATTTGAACTGATTTCATTGAAAAACGAATGGTTTTGTTCGCCATAATTCATTTCCGAAGTTCAACTAACCAGGAAACGCTGCAACAGAAAAAGAACACAACTATGCACATTATTTTAACTCCGCAACCGACTTAAGAGAACACTGACGCCGCAACAAGTAAGCAGAGATGGCTCCGGGAGAGTGCTAATAATAATTTTTTTGTAAAAAAAAGCTGTTACAAAGTGCGTAAGACCACGTGACGATAAACAAATTTAATCTCCAGAAGCACGCAAGGGGTCATCCCATCAATTCCGATAAAGAACCCTAAGGATGAATTTAATATTTCAGCTCACCCGTAACAATAAAAATAGTTTGGTACGTGCTATAATGTTAACATAATACCAACAGATTTGTATTTAACAAATCGCAAAAGTAAAAATTATTTCACAAGTACTTATTTTTATCAAACTATAGATTCTTCCGAAAGTATTGATGATAAATCGTAACTATTAAATAACTCTAAATTCGAGATTTATTATTTCAATAGATGCCGCCCCTAGACAAGAACCTAGCGAGTCTGTGTGAAAAATCCGCCTCTACCCGAAGGGAAAGCGGAGAAAACCCGGGCTGGGTCAATTTGTACGAGTCATACTAAATAATAGAGCATTCTTGAAATTTTCCGTACAATCTGCATCCAGTCTGGTGTTTATCGCACGAAACAGTCCGTGGACCGTGTGAAGCGAGCTTTTGGAGAGTCATGTCTTCTCTTCGCCTCCTTCACCCCACCCAAGGCGACCGACCCTCTGAGCCCTGTCCTCGAGTGTGGTTGTCGTCATCGCCGCCGCCGCCATCGCCGCCGCCGCTGCACCTTGGTCTCCTTCGCGCGCGCTCAGTTGCTTTGTGACTGCGAGGCCGAGTGAGCGAGTGAGCGTGCTGTGTGAGCGAGCACACGAGTTGCCACGTGTGGTCTTCGACGCTCGCCTTGTACGCATTCGTACGTTTCTTTTGGTAATTCTCCGCGTGATACGTGTCGCCGAACCACTTCCACGTTCCTGTCTTGATCAACTTCTCCAGTGTTGTGACGCATTAATGTGTGCGCGGCTGTGGAAAGTGACTTACTTCCGTCAACAACGTTACTTCGCACTAATTTTCTCAATGTGAAGCGTCCACCGTCCTTCAGAATATACCGTAAGAATATTATCTACGAGTAAATATCTTTGTTCGAAGTATTCTTACTATTTGCTTACATGTTTGTGTTTGTTTGGTGTGTGTCCAAAGTATTACTTGGATTCTGTTACGATATTTTAGACTTGTTTATTTTAGTCTTGATCACCTGACGACGACTTTGATCCAAGTCAAAACGTAGTGACCTCTTCACAAAATATAAATATTTTTCGTCCATAAAACGTCGTAAGTTTTTAATGAATTATTTAATTATATTATATAATGGACGTTAAAATAGTTGTTGAACTTGTCTTGCAGTGTTGTAAACTTCTTTTACTTGGATTTAAAAAACGCGATAATAATAATAATAATAATAATAATAAATTTACTGTCAAAAAGCAGTTACAATCTGCGTATGCCCACGTGGAGGACAATAAACTAATTGGGCAACAAACTAAACGGAACAATTTTCTTGTTTATAAAAAATATGCGTGACATATTTGACCCATAAAATAGGGCGTCATATTTTACTTTAATTTGCAATAATCAGTGGGTAGAAACGTAAATGCTAACGGAACTATGTTCTTCCGAGTTTCAAACATCTTCATGAAATCCCTTAATATTTGCTAATGTACTTGGATGTTCGGATTACTTTTGCGGAAACGTAACTCAGTAGGTTTGTAGTAGAGGCGCGGTTTCCGTTTGCTTCCGTGAATTTTCTTCTTACAGATGGAAATGTGTTGCTATATTTGCCGTTGTTGATACTTTATGTACGTTTCCAGTCATTCTGATAAATTGGACCTTGGGAGGGAATTATGGAGCGAATGTTAAGCGCTTGTGATATCTTTGTGTAAAGCGGAAATTATCTTGTAATTTGCTGACACATTATTCATGTTACCCAACGTTATGAGAGTATGAGAACAAAGTTTTGTAGTATCATCAAACTCCTTTAGGTTCATTTTGTGTTACGGGTTTCAATGCAATTTTGCAGTTTTGATGGAAAACTTAGCATTTCTCGTAAGCGAGTTCCTATCTTCGTTATCTTGTAATCCGGAGTAGTCTCAGTTCTATAATAACTCTTGGAATGAGTCAAGAATCCTGAAGAGTCATAATAACCGGTTTTCTTGTTACAGTATCTCACTATCTATCTTGTTACACTATCTCTTGTTACACTACCTCATTAAGCTACACAACAAAATTTGAATGAGGTTTTGTTTACGTGATTTGTTTAGTGTTTATTGCTTAATTTGGTGATGCTGATTGTGAATACATAAGTAGTTTTTCTTAAGTGTCCATATTTTGGATGTGATATTGATTTTTTCAATTTTTTTCTTAAACTTACTGTGTTACTATGTAATGCAACTAGAGTCTCACAGAAGAAATCTAACATATAGTACATCAAGAATTGGCTGGATTAAGTGTAAAAATATTGAATGACACTCAATTTTCATACAACAATGGTTTCATTTCCAAATGTACATTAGAACGATTTTCCCTCTTATGTTCTTCTGACCCCTTTGCACGTACTAAACCTCATACGTAGTCTTCAATCATAGCGTACTTCCAACGACCCTGATACCTTCTTCCCTTGCGGGGAATGTCTTCACCGTGTTCCTCCGTTACGGCTCTTAAATTAGGCCCACGGAATCTAAATAAGAAATCAAGTAGTACATTTTTTGTGACAATCTACATTCAAGTACATAGTAACTCTGTCTCATATGCATTTGATAGAGAATTTACTATGAACTCCAATTCTAACATCTATTATTGTTAGTTTATTTTCCTCCACGTGGTCATACGCAGTTTGTTACTTGTTTTTTGACAATAAAGTTTATTTATTTATTGTTACCCAAAAACTGTTTCAATATCATTCTTCATCATCCCAAGCACTTTGTCAAGAGGCATTTTAGTTGCACCCAGTGACGGATCTAGACCGTAATTAAGGGGGTGGGGCTAACCGGGGACCATAGTTTAAAAATTATGGTTTTACAACACATATTTTATAAATATTACCTTAAATGAAGTACATCAAATAAATAATTAACAATCTGGTATTATTAATACCAAACCAAATACGTTATTAATGTGGTATTATTAGTTATTATAAATATGTTATTATTAGTTTTATTAATATGGTATTATTAATTCTATTAATCTGGAATTATTAATAACAATAACAATTATAACAATAACATTGACAATTATTAATCTGGTAACACTTTTACAAAGTATGCCATTTATCAACTTCAATTTTATCTGGTAAGAGTTCAGGTCCAATGGAATATAGCCCCCTTACATCCACCAAAAGTCTATCAATATAATGTTTTAACATGACGCAAATCTGAGGTCCGGTGAAAATTCCACCGTATATTTTCGCTTCAGTTGGCATAGGAAACATTTGTCGAACGCGACCCAGTCTCACTGTTGTCTAAATTTTTGACGAATAGTACGCCTCACAGAATTTTGTGCTGCACGCAGTTTTATTTTTCACTTGTATGCATACTATGCAATGTCCGCAAACAGTAACAAAACATGTATGTTGACATTTTTCACTTCCTGGATTTTGACATTTTACGTTAAAAGACAATATTTAACTTTAATTTTAACAGTAATAGCAATATATTTCTTTTTGCGAGATGATCTACATTTCTCAGACGACAGGGAGACATTTAAAATCGTCATATATCGTTGTATATGGTTGACTTAAGCTAAAGAAGTCGGTTTATTGAAACCTTTCACCTTGATACTGTAAATTTCGGAACACCGTTAACTTAATATTTTCCTAAAATCCCGCATAGCAGTTAAGTAACTTTCTCTGATAATTTCAAGTTGTACACGTCTCGGTATTCTTCATTTCGATCCGAACTAGCACGTGTCCCATGTCACCCGGATTTCAGACCTGGAAGTAAAAGGGCGTACTTGGTGAACTATCAGAGGAAGGTGAACGGGTGGTGTAGTGGTCAACAACCCTGCGACTTATGCTGGGATCCCGGGTTCGACTATCTGTTCGTCACCTGACCTTACTTTTTTTATGTCTCAATTATAGTTTAGAAAATTCCTCCGACTACTGTGAGTCTTACGAGGAGACATGCTAAGGTGCGTATTAAGAGGAGATAACCTGTTACTTAATATTTGGGTCTGACACAAACCATCAATATGGTTAAACTATACGGTTAAACGACTTCTCTGGACAATACTTCGTGAAACTCGGGTATCCAAAATATTTTGTTGAATTTTCCAAAGAGATGATATATCTTTGGACTTGTTTTGGAAATTTGACAGTTATTATTTTGAAAGAAATTGGCAGTGCTCATCACTTATCTTACTGATCGCGGAAGAAATATGTTTGCATCGGTTTCGTTTGACACATTCACTCACGTACTGCTGACGGGTTGGTTGCTTCCTCTTGTTACTTCGATGCGGCCTCTAATTTTGATCTCGATCCACTCTTCTTATCCAACTACTCGCGCATTCACGTGCACCTTTTGTCTGATAGGTTGATTATCGTTTTATACATTTTGTTATTCTTTTTATGTTGAATTTTGAGGAAGTTCTTTATCTTTATACTGCCTTCAAGATAAGTGAATTGTCGAATGAACATTCTTGTATGAAGAAAAAGTGATAAAGTACAATGCTATTTCTGTATCTCAAAATTATTTAATTCGAAATTCGGACGATTTGATTTGTTTATTTGGTCCCTTGACTTCCCTGTCGGCAATTCTTTCAACTCGGTAATTCAGAATTTCATTAATTCGAAATGAATGATTTGTCTCGTGAGTTTCAAATTAGTGAGGTTTTACAGAAATATAGTCTTATAATTTTTAAAAGAAAAAAACAACAACAACGCTATAAGGAATATTTCAAGTGGTCTTTGTGTATCCAGGATCTGAAAATAATCTTACATTTCAAGGACTTTGTGTTTTTCTTTTCTTATGAGGCTTTAGAAAGCCAGGAAAAAACCATCTATATTACATCGTTGATCAAAGGTCACCCTTTCACATTGTGACGTCAAACGTTGCTTCACTAGACATCGCAAAATGTTCCTGTTGACTGCAGCTAAACAGACATCATTTCAATGACTTGCACAAAATTTTAATGGTTCTCAACTGTTTACTAAGCTTTTCCAAGAAGAAAAGGAGGGATCAAATCCGCGGTTAAAAACTTACATCCGCCTTGTACTTTATCACGCCATTGCTGTAGCACTTTTTAAATAACTTATAACAATTTCAAAAACTATTTTCTTGCATGATTGTGTTGCCGTATGGCTCATATTAATTTAGTTTTATGTGTACTCANCGGTTGTGTACATAAATTCTGTAACCCCATCCCGGCCCGGGTTTTTCTCCAGTTTTCCTTCGGGTACAGGCGGATTTCTTATACAGATTCTCTAGGCTTTGTCTAGGGGCGTGTTTATTGAAACAATAAATCGTGAATTTAGTGTTATTTCAATTCTTATGGTTTATAAACACTATACTCAGAATAATCTATAGTTCGATAATAATTTGTACATGTAAAATAAATTTTGTGTTATATTACAAACATATTGACATTCTATTAGTATTATAACTTACCTAAGAATGTTTGCTTAAATTTTTGAATCCTCCTCTGCCTTAGGGCCTTTGATCGGAATTGATGGGAGGGTCCCTTTCTTGCTTTCGGAGAGTAAATTAGTTTATTGTTCTCCATGTGGTCATACGCAGTTTGTACTGCTTTTTTGACAATAAATTTATTTAATTTAGAATAAACCAAACACTTCTTTTCTTTCTTAATGTTTGCACTGAGTAGTAGTAGTAGTAGAATTATCTTCAATATCTTTGTATAAATATTAAATAAGTAACATTAATTTGTATGCTACTAATGATTCAAGCCGTTTTCAGTCAATATAATTACTGTTTGGAAAATTGAACGCAAGTAATTTATTTAGTATCTAATTTTGAAGATTAATAATTGGTACATGCCTTGTTGCTGGGTAACATTTCGAGGTATTGTGGTCGGAACGGTTAAAAATGAAGTAGAGACATGTTCCTCATTTTCTCCTTTTTATCTTCACGTTTCTGAACAACTTCGTACGTTTCAATTCAAAAATGTTTTCAAAGTATATAACATCCTTGGAATAAAACACATTATATTTAAATTTGCATGTATTGTTTGTTTTAATCTTATTTTCTGGCTTAAAGTTAAAAAATAAATAAAATTGTAATTTAACAATTGGAAGCGAATGCTCGGGCCTGAAAATCACATTTTATTTTCCGATCAATGAGGATGAAACTCATCTAAATTACTCAGATACATCGTGCTAACGGTTTAACAAATGGAATATTTTTGTCACTAATTAAAAATTATAATTCAGTTTTTTATACCGTACCCCAGTGTTATCGAATTTCCTTGGACGCAATATCTGTAGTTACTCTACTGACAGGAATGTGAAATGCCAGACCGAAGTATGTGCGAGTATTTTGATTACCACGAGTTTTTGTAATATTTTTGTAAGTGACGTTCAGAATTCACTAACGTTAAATCAAAATTTTTAGCAATAAACAAATTTAATACAAAATATCAGTATTAGTGAAATTTTTTCCCACGTTAGTCTCTGAATAGGAAATTTAGGCAGAATCAACAAAGCAAATAATCCAGGAAAAATACTTAAATTGTAATTTAGAATTCATTGAACGTGAAAAAGAAGTCTGTTAAAATTAATATTATTAATTATTCTTCATCGTTGCAACAACAGAGTGGCAGATTCTTGCGGCTGAATTTCAAGTACTTGGAAAGCTTATAGACCAAATTTCACATAATATAAATTACGTCGTAAAATTAGTGGAATTTAGAATGTTTTCCAAAGTGTATTTTCTATATGATTGAATTTGTTCTTCTATCTTTATTGTTAATTGTTATTGTTTTATATTGTTAATTTTATCTGCGTTGTATTAAAATGTACGTACCATTGGGAATAGAAGCCATTTTGTCGTATCGAAATTGACAAAGAATTACTCAAATGCATATCGAATTGCTTTAGTTATTTTCTTTAGTTCTAGTAAGTTATTGATGCTTTCAGACTAGCAAATCACACTTGCAATGTGACTGTGAATTCCCATACTCGTAGATAATTTTTTCCCCTAGCGTTGGATACAATTTTCAAATTTACGCATAAATTTTTTGGTTGATATTTCTTCATAAATATACGATATTTAGATATGTATGGTGAAATCTAGTGAAAATATTCCAAAATCCAATAGCTATTACATTTGACAACGCACAACGTCTTAACATAAGAGCGACAGAAACTTGAGCGCTTGGCAAGGACTCGGACTATCACTCTCATATAAAGTGCTCTAGTGAAAGGTACTCTCCATTTCTCTTGGCAAGTATCTCTCTCCACCATCTCTTTCTCTCGTTTAAACGTCATTTCACTTAGCTCCTGCTTGCACTCCTGCAATGCATTGTACCGTGCCGCGAGTGCTGATGTAAGAGTTGCGAAGAATAGTTATTCGGGACTTCTTGGACTTACTTATGTGGGATCGTATGTGTAATTATTTTGCCCGCAACTTAATGTATAGTAAAGTGTGCAGTGACAAATAGAACATGTTTATTTTCGACGCAGTATCTTAGTGTTTTGAAATTGATTGAACATGTTTTTTGCTTCAATCGACAGATTTTTAATGGTATAGATATGAGAACTTATCGTAACCCGAGGACCGTTTTCTATACACTTTCGATTGACGGATCGGCACGGGATGCTGTTTGGCTCTACGAATAAAACTAATGCGTCATATTTATTTATTTGTACTGCGATATTTTGATTCTCACCGACATATTTATATTACTTCAAGTTGAAAAAATTAAATAGTACATTTTTTATTTTTTAAAACTATTTTTAATTTTTAATACATAGTATGTTATAAAATGTTTTCATATTGTAATGGGAAATTCCGATCCAATTTTCTTTTTCTCTCACCGGACATATCACGTCAAATGTTTATTCTGACAACATAGATTTATAACACAGTTGTGCCCCTCAACGTTAGATGTAAAATGTATTATATCTCACGGGCCGTAAATGGAATTTCGCGGGCCGCCAGTGGGATACCGCAGATCTATATTAATGAATGTAACAAAGAGCCACTTGAAATTTCATTTTGGGGAAACGTAGAATCTTCAACACGCGGAAATAAACGAATAAACAAATAAATACGTTTCAAGAAATATTTAACATCATTTTTAATTAATAGTGGCACCGAAATATTTGCTGTATTTAAAAAATTATATTATTGCACATAAAAAGAAATATGAGCATTAAATTCGTACTGGAAAGAACTCTGTAAGATATTGCCAACTTTCTTTGTACATTTTCATGGATTTCACGTAGTGCTAATGAGTGCGCATTGCGATTTATTTATTCGTAGTATTGTTAATATAATTTATTACTGATGTTAGAATTCAATTTTATTCTTTAGATTGAAATTTCTCTATTAGTCTATTTATTATGTATAATATAGAGTGTGTCATTGATCGATACTCCAACGTTGCCACGATCAAGCTTCCTGATTGGTCCACCAGGGAAGTGGTGCGTGAGGTATCCAAAGTAGTGATAATTTTTTCTTTCTGTTCTGACCTTCGACAGGTTGCGTTAATCGATGGCTGGAACAAAACAATCAGTTATACATCTGTTCAGAGAACTAAGCGTGTAATTTTAATTGTGGTTCGTCTTCTGAAAACAACAACAACAACAACAACAACGAGGTGATTCCGGATATTCATCTAGTACTTGAAAAAGGTTCTTCCGATTCTGTATTCGTACACGGCAGCATTTCTTCTATTCACAAAATCTTGTCTATTCTCTTCGTCATTTGGTAATAATTGAACTGGTCTGGCGTTAAGTGTCATTATTGCAAGTGGAAATGAAGGAGGCGAGTTAATAGTTTAAGTGGAGGAAGCTAAACGTTTCCGAAAGTTTAACTCGTTTTGGCACTTAAGAGGGTTACTTCGAAATTGCAAATCAAGTGTCTTGTATTGATGGTTGTGTAGGTTCAGTTTCTAACGCCGGAAAAAAATGTACACAAGTTATCGTTTCCATCCCATCTTATAGTTTATTCACGATTAGTTTATCGTTTCTGTGTGGAAGACTCGCTCTTTATTATTTTATTATTGTTATTGTTATTTCATTCCCGGGCTGTAATAGATCAAATGTTTACTTTGTTATTTTTTCTTTCGGTATCATAATTTTCATTTTTGTTTTATTCACCTTCTTATTTCTCTTTTCCTACAACACCTTGTCTTTCGTCTTCATCGCATACTTTTCAAAATTCCTATTTACTTATTCACGGACGTGTGCTTTTCTTTTCCGTGAAATTATTCTGTTCTTTTTGCGTCCTACAGTTTTATTCATTTTTTGTTTTGCTCTCAACCCATTTTGACCCACTGTGTCCTCGGGATTAGAACCTAGGAAAGTTTTGAGGGTACTCCTACAAGTATTGATCATCCTATTGTGCCACTAAGTACACGTTTCATCATATTTGGTTTAACTTCTCCGATTCTATTGAATATCTTTCAGACGCAATTAAGTTTTGTTAGAGCCGTTCCCCGAAACTACGAATCTCGTCTAATTCGCGCATTGTTTCAGTATCATGTTTCGTGCTCTCCAGCTCTCTTGGCGTGAGCGATGGACATTGTGATCCGATCCCGTTTAGAGTCGGAACACAGTCCCAGGACTTCTATCAAGAGTTGAGATAATGTATGGAGTGAGAAAAAGAGGTATTGATTTATCTGAAAGAACGGTTGGGAAATGAGCAGGACGGATATAGAAGGGAAACCAGGCTGGGAGTGGTGAATAAGTATAATGAAAACTAAAGAAGCCCGTAGTGAAAAGAGTCGACCCGAATCCACTAAGACTACACTTTATGTGGGGAGGGTGGGGGGGTCATTCTTTAGTTTTTCCTTTCTCATATACCTAGAACATGGGAAGTCCTCAATTCTGAATTGTTTGGGATTGTTGCTTGTTCGGATTTGGGCAAGTTCGGAGATTAGTTGATCAGTATCCGACACAGTATACAACATCGATAGCGTGTTGTTGTGTTGGGCTGAGACGTAACTGCTACATCCGATGATGTGTTAAGGCGAGGTTGGCGCAACGTCGCCTCCTCCGGGTTGTTTACATCAATTTGCCTTATAAGGATGACTGAAATGAAGTGTCAGTTTGAAAAAAAAAAAATTCCTCGGTTATTTAGTTGTGAGGTTAATGAATTGCTGTATAACGTTATATTTGGTGGTCCCTTATTGTTATTCAATCGTGCTTTTAGGAAGTTCAGCAGCTGCACTTTGTACATAATTGCAGTAATTATTTGACTAAATTGTATATGGGTCATTCTTTGTATAATCGGCAAAAAAAAAAAGAAAAAAAAGTCTACCGTCGCGAACTTCAACAAAACCTTTTTTTTCTTCTAGTTATATACGTTGAAAAATGAGATTTATGCCTATTGATCCCATATTTTTGTCATTTTTTACTATTCAGTGAATCCAAGTCTGTTTTGACATAAATCAAGCCTATATGAACAGCAAATGAAAAATGCTTAAAAAGTACTCTCATAAAGATAATTATAGTTTTTTATACGAAAAGTTTAGACTCCATTCTATTGTTTTCAACCATATTATCGTTATTTTATTTTTGTCAAACAAAGACCATTTTTGAGTTAAAAAACGGAAAATGCTTTTTTCTAAAATTAATTTTCGAAAATACAATATCTCGGATGTTCGCGATTGTTATTTGAAAAATACCCAAATGCATTGAATTTTCATTGGTAAAAATTTGATCCTTTTTTTTTTCATAATTGACAGATATTATACATCGAGGTATTATATGTCAAGATTTATGTAGTTTTTCAGAATTCATGATTATTCGTCTTTTGAACTCTATTCGTAAGTAAAACTCAATCGACTGTAATTGTGGTTTCAAATGTTTAGTAAAACTATATTTGAGTAGTAAGAAAAAGTAACATATTATGAATTATGTTATAAAATAAAATCTACTTAATTTCTTACGTTAATTAGTTTTCGCTTGCAATTTCATGGAAAGCTTGAAACTAATTTTTTAAGTCCTCCCGCATACGTATTAATTATTTACCATACATTATTTGTGAGTGCGTACCGACAAAATGCCGTAACTGATAATCCTCAATTTCGGATAGATAAATCACATTCAATTTGAAGAAAAACGTTCAGTATTGATCGAATGTCAATAAAGTAGAAACTCAGATATCAGTGGAGACGATATTGTTGGTTAAAGTAAGTACTGGATTTTAGGCCCATTTTTCACTTGAAATGTTCAATTCACCGTTGTTTTGTGTGAGGAACAATGGCCGGAATTAACAAAGCATGTTCACTGGAAATCGAAAAACTATTTGTTCGCAAGAAGAAAATTACCGGACAGTTGACAGTTTTTCCGCAAGATAACTGTTTTTATTTCAATATAGATCGAAAACTGAGGTTAGTTCAGTGTGTACTAATCATGAAAAAGTGTTTTTAACTTTTTATGAGCAAAATATGAAAAGTTTTTGTGATACTTAAAAAAACATGCTTCGTTGATTGAGAAATCATTGTGGACTATTACATGAAACTTCGAAGTTAAACATAATGAAGAATTAAAGGAAGTTCACCTTCTCAAAAAGCGATTTCCTGATTCCAGAGTTTCGATTTCAAAATTTGCGCAATTGCGATCAAAACAATGCGTATTAGCTGGTGCTGCAGCAACTCACTCAGAATGTGTGTGTGCAATCCATTAGAATTTCAAATTGATGTTACGGACACACAAGTAACACCTTTGACTATTGGAGGTAAAAATTTACAAAATTCAATTGACTTTTGCTTATGAATAGAGTTCATAAGACAAATAATCATGAACTGTGAAAAACTACACAAATCGTGAAATACAGTACCTCGATGTAATTTACTATATCTCGGTCAAATATGAAAAAAATGGATCAAATTTTTACCAATGAAAATTCAATGCATTTGGGTATTTTTCAAATAACAAACGCGAACATCCGAGATATTGTATTTTGGAAAATTAATTAAAAAGAAAAGCATTTTCCGTTTTTAATCTCAAAAATGGTCTTCGTTTGACAAAAATAAAATAATAATAATATGGCGATGTACTTAACTAGAAAAAAAAGTTTTTGTTGAAGTTCGCGATGGTCGATTTTTTTGGACGATTATACAAAGAATGACTCATATAATAGTTATTATAATTGTTTTTGGTGTGTATTAATTTGCCTTAATTCCCAGGATTAAGTATTTGTTATCGGGATTTGATGGGAACAACTGCACATTGAAAGTTTTGTAATCCTGGAGTTTGTATCGGGGTACCTTGATGGAAGTGACGAAAATGTGGTTTTCGGAATATCGTCCGGTTATCCGTCAGTCTGTCAGTCTGTCCCTACGGCTGAGCCAGTTTTCATATTCGTTTATGTTTAGAGCTATACGTGTGTCTTGCATGTACCCTACACTCTTAAAGCTTTTGTATAAAGGGTACTTTATAGATGAAGCAGATACATCAAAAAAATTCTTAAACTTATCTCCTACATTTTTTCAAAACGAATTATACGAGTAGTAAATTTCCCCCCCCCCCTCATTTTTTAGATCATTCTTAATCAGAGATAGTATTTGCTTTACTTCTGGTTATTAATGGTGTGATATGCTTCATTGATATTGAGTCACAGGAAAGGTATGAGTATGTCGTAGGCTATTTAATCAACAAGAAGTCATCCTTGCAAAGCCAGATTGTTCACTAGTTTTCCAAACATATTGAAGAATTTGGTGCCGAATGTGTGAGAACTGCAGTAACCTTCAAACAAAACTTGTGTAGCAGCTCTCGACTTTCTTCTCGCACCCTCTAAGTCATGTAACTTTGCTCAAAGAAAAAGTGAGCTAAAAAAACGGTAATGTGCTGTATTTATTAGTTGATTGTAAAATAGTAGCTGTGAATTAGTTATTGTCCTTAACGTGAATATAGTCAATATGTAGCTGCTTTCATGGTAATAAATTATTTAGTTTATTGCCAGTCTACTTGACTCGATGTTGGTATAATGCTTGTACACGATCTTCGCAATCAATTACTCCACAAACGTCCATAAAGGTAATGAAAAGTGTACATCGCGGTAAGTTGGCAGTACTTCTGGGTTTCTTTAAACTTAAATCTATCACTGACATAGGTCAGATCAATTCACTTGCTTTTGGCGCTATTCTGTTCTTTCTGCATGGAGCGTGTAGAACGAATATTACCTTGTGTCTTATTTTTGTCGTGTTATTAAACTGTATTTTTTTTACAGCAGATTGTCGCTTATTAATATTTATTGGGATGTTACGTAATTTCGTAGAATTCGACAATTCGTGTTAGGCAGCCTTATTGCATTATTTTCTGTAAAGTTAAATGTCTTTGAATATACCTCGTGTGGGACGGAGGCTTAGCGCAGGAGGTGGGGCGTGCCGGCAGAGTCCAGATGGCGCGGAGACCGCGTTAGAGAAGTGATCTTGGCGCCGCACCTTGCCGCGCCGCGCCGCGCCGCGCCGCGCCGCGTCGGCCGGCGGCATCTGGACAGGGAACTGGAGTGGGTGGGGTGTGACAGGACTCCACCGCTGTGTCCGACGACGCCAGGTGTTCTTGGCGGCGGTGATGTAAGCGCCCTCTATCCACTTCCCTTCGCTTTCCACTGATCACCACTGACGGGAAAAGAAGCGTGTGGGTTATATCGGTTTCACACGTTCTCAAAGTGACGGGATCCTCGTCTAAGTGCGCACTTTGTGAACGTTGATCATTTATTAATAATGTCTGCTCAATTAAAACAAAGTAAGCAGGTTCTATGTACTTTGATATGTATCCTCTGTTAGCCAATTTTCGCTCTTGTCAAAATGAACATCTGATTCCTTTGAAAAAATTGTTGAAAGTTCTCGTTGAGTGCGCGATTTCAAACAATGATATTAAAATACTTACATTTACATATTTGTGGAACATTTTTTTATACGTAGGGTAATGCTAACTTTGTTTCAACAATTGTTAAAATAAGATATTTTTCTTCATGGATAAGATTTTTAATTACGATTATTCTACATCGCAAGTTGTGGCAATTGTGTGAAAGATCATGGATTCTGCGAATTACCAGTGCTTGTGGTAAATAGTACTTTCCAATTTGTGTCAAACTTTTTCATTGCGACAGAATAATAAGCGTATCGTTTTGGTTAGAAAATCGTCTGACCGTGTATTGTTAACTTTGGACGATATACATGTACTATTTACATTTTTCGGAAAGTATATACAAACTACGTTATTTCTACTGATGTTTCAGATCTCCGGAACATGGTTTTATTCGTTGAATTTTGTTTTCATTTGTATTTCGTTATAAGTCTAGAACGTTTTCTAATGACTTCTTAATACCTTCAAATTTACTTTCCCATGATACGTGATGATGAAAATTAATAAATGTGTTACAATTCTACTGGGTTGAACTGAATAAGATTATCATTTCGGTGCTGCATTCTTCGTTTCAATATGGCTCCTTGCTCGATGAAAACCTTGTATAATATGAATAAGATGTGTGGTGTGACATAATTGATACCTTTATTAATTCTGTAGCAGTTTCCAATAACGATCTTGGATGATTACGTAGGTGATCCGCGTTACGCCACATAATGGTCTATGAATTTCCCCGACTATGTATTCTACATTCGTCCCATGGCGATCATTTGCTTGTGCTGGAATTCTATAAAGAGTATCGCTGTGTGTTATATATATATAGTTAGCGAAGTTAGCGAACAACATGTAGTCAGCGAAGTCTTTGTTAAAACGATATGATCAGTTTCAACCACGACCTACTTAACCAGATACACGAAACAGAATAAATTGATCAAATAGACAGTGATTTCAATCGAGGATGTACATTTTTTGTTTTATCTATGAAAGAAAAAACTGCCTGATGGTGTGATGTATTGAAGTTTGATTCCAATTTGGAGAAAAAATGAATGGACTTTAGTGCAATTTTCTTCAGTGGAATCTGTTTAAAGATGATGTTACTAATGCATGGATGTTTCTGTATGCATTAATACTGAACAAGCAATTCAACAACTTAATACTTTCATCGTATTCTCCAATGAAATTAAATCTATTTCCTTGGAAATTCATTTTGTTATTGACATCGGTGATTTTTTGTTATTATGCGTTTACGCAAACAAGAGAAAATTACTATTATTATACAAATTGTCGTGTTTTAATCATAACATTTAATTGAAGATTGCTGAGAATATACCGTACGTATTTTTATATTAATTTTATGAAATTTATGACCATTACTAGACATTCGGGATTCTGTGATGTGACCAAATAAATATTCGTCGTTTCGGACGTACAAGTATGAAAACACATCTTGGTTCAGAAAACAATTTAAGCCAAAAACAGTTTCCTAATTCCTCAGTTCTGCGATACACTCATTTGGGACAAATAATTTGAAACATTTCCACATTACTTATTATTTTCGCAATCAGCTATTCATTCTTCCTCATGTGGCTGTTGAGGAAAAAGGAATTTGAAATTCTAATTGATAATTTATCGCAGAGCATCTTAAGGGGAAGTCGTGTTGATAGGGTTGCCGAGATAAATTAGCTATAACGCTGATAAGACTGACATCAAACGATCTCATGAACCCCTGCCATTAAATGTTTTAATGATCTGGTGCTGGCGCCATCGCCCGTTCACCAGTTTCGTTCGCAATTCTATTAATACAGAAGCTTGCAATATAGATTCGTTAGCAATTCTATTATGCTTGTTCATTGGTGCGCTGAAGTGCTGATTTTGTTTGCTTTCGATGTAGTGTCAAATTAGTACTTTCGCTATGATAATGTTTTTAACTCTCTCTCCGCAATTTACGCCTTAAGAACTGTCCCATTATTCTCATTTCTTATCACACACACACACAGTCCCACAGAAAAGGTAACTGGTTTCATTTTTTCGGATCACACTTGCATCATCCATCACTCTTGATACATGCTGGTTCGCGAGTTATTTCTGTAATACAAGATTCAATGCGCTGACTTTGTCGTTATATCATTATCAACAACATGAACCATTATCGAGAAAGGAACAACGAAGTGCCGTGCGAACATTTTATTTCAAATTATATAAAAATGCTACAGAAAATGTTACAAATTGTTTATTGTTTTGAAGCAAAGAGAGGTTGATATAATGCGCCGACACACAAAAGTAAGATAGTGCACTTTGTTTGACCAAAAAGAGTCTCATGATGCTTGATCAACTTCCGTTGGCGCCGGAGTTGGTACTATGTAACTTCCGCCCGTTTTCAAAACTAAAATTGGCGAGAAAAGGAAAGTGTTTTGACACAGTGTCAGGTATCCTGTAGGCTTCCAACGAATGTGTATCAAAAGTGTTTTGAACGATTTTGTTGTATTGACACAGACTGTATTAAACATAAAGTCGTGAAAAATGAATTATACGTGTTTTATTTCTTTTCAGTCGCCGCTTCCGAGGTGCAGGCTGTGATAACGTTTTCCTTTTGTTCCTCACCAGATCAACCGTGACTTCTTACGTAATTGTTCTTTTAACGCCTCCATTATACAAGATAAACATAACTATAAATTAAGGAAAAAACACAGAGATGTCTCTCTCATAACATCACTGTTTTAATCCCTGTTAAATAAATAACGCAATCGACCTTTGCACAATGTAGGCCACTAACAGATATCTACTTTTAAAACTTTTCCTAAGCTCATGCATATCAAAATTGTGAATTAGAAAATATTTTGAAACCCAAATAAACCGTTGATCCGGATTAATAAAATTTTTATCTAGCTCTCATCTAAAATCCCTAACACACTATTTAGCGACATTTTTATGATACAGTGATTAATTAAAGACAAAGTGTATTGGGTCATCGAGAATTTCTACAGGGACATCTTAAATGTTAACAGTATTTTCGAGTACTATCATCGTCGTACTTTTATTGTGTTTCCAACCTTTTAAGTAGACGTACATTTTATTTTGTTTAATGTTTCGACCGCTACAAAGTGAATGATTTGATGACCGAAATGGTGGTAGGAACGTTTTTATTTTTTATTATTTATTGTCTGATGGCGAGGTTCAAGCCTTGAGGTCCGCTCTTCCACCTAACCGTAATTTAGGTGAGGGAATAGGAAAAGAGAGAGCTGGATTGAGAGAGCGGGTAGAGGCGGATTTATCATACAGGTTCTCTAGGCTTTGTCTAGGGGCGGGTCTATTGTAACAATAAATCGTGAATTTAGTGTTATTTTAATTTTTAAGCACTATACTCAGAATAATCTATAGTTCGATAATAACTTACATGTAATTTTTTGCTTAAAATTACAAACATATTGACATTCTATTAGTATTATAACTCGCAGCTAACTTTTTATCTTATCTAGGAATTTTTGCTGAATTTTTTGAATCCGCCTCTGCCTTAGGGCCCTTGATCGGAATTGATGGGATGGTCCCTTGCTTGCTTCCGGAGAGTAAATTAGTTGTTTTTTTTCCCTCCACGTGGTCATACGCAGTTTGTACTGTTTTTTGACAATAAATTTATTTATTATTTATTGATTGGTGGGGAACTTGTGGTTCCGAACCGACGTTTGCCTGTTCCAGACGAGGGTAGCACCAGCTAAAAACCTCACCCAGTTTCACCGAGCAGAATTTGAACCCATGTAGCTCAGCGATACGGTGGAAGCGAAGACGCAATCACAATTTTCACAAATTGTGGTAAAAAAAGTTTTGAAAAAAGACTGAAATTGCGGGATATAAAATTAAAAGTATCTTGAGCTCGTATGGTTCGTGCCGAGATGTGTTTTGGACGGAGTGTGCGACATGAGCGAGAAGGATGGAGAGAGAAAGAGTCGCGCCCGGGCCGCGTGGCTGTGAGAGTGGGTGGGTAGCGAAGCGCGTTGGCGAGCTTCTTCTTGGTCGGGGAGGGCGATCGAAGCGATGCCCCGCCCTGAGCCAACCAGCCACTCAGCCGGCGGCCGCAACGTCGCACTTCCACGGATTCATTCATTTGCTCGCTTTGGTTTGCGCTCTCGCTTCGCCACATACGGTCGGAAGGAATTGTTCTGCAACTTGGTCTTGATTCGTTTGATAATGTGACAGGGTCTCAGGTCTCTTTCTCAAGTAATTGATCACTCTTTAACCGACCGTGGGTCGTAGTAGTGGCGTATCTCCCAACACGATTCTGAGTGAGATTGCCCTCACCGTTACCAGAGCAATGTTGATTCGCTGCATTAATCTAACAATTCGAATGCCTTCGCCAAAAATGTGTTTAGGTGGGAGAACGGGCGTCATGGCTTAAACCTCTCCAAGCGTCATAAAATAAATCAATAATTTTAATTCTTTCACAATTAATTGATACTGAAAATAGCTTGCGATTACCAACTTTTACTTGTCACCGCAGTAAACTCATGTAAATATCCGACCTATAGCGAAAATATTCATTAGTTATGAATTTCATACTTAGAATTACATACGAATATTATTATCACAAAAAGGACCTACGTTTACCCGACTTGAGACAGCGGTGCGCCCTAGTAGCTTTTTCGCTCCAAACGGAGTGTTGAGCTAGAGAGCGCGATTTCAATACCCCATTTGACTGAGCTGAGTGAGGTTTACATCTGAGGTATCTCTTATCTACTCCAGATCGATATTATTTCTGTATCTAACAAATTCCAGTGAGCCAGCATTTTCCTTCCCCATTCCTTTGCTCAAATCATAGGGGTTATGTATAAGGGGAGAACTTAAGGCTTGAATTCCACCTTACCAAAGATTAGTACTGAAATAAACTTATTGTTAGATCTCCCTTAATTTAAGAACCACGTTGTTATCTGTATTCTGTTTATGGAATGTGAATTTGTTTCTTTATTTCCAGGTTTTTAAATAACGATTATGATTTTTAGTACCGAGTTTAGGACAGTTACTGACAAAATTCGTTGACTTCGGTCGTTTTATACATAATTTATTTTCATAATTTATGTTGTGGGAACAGGCTCATTACTGGTCATTAGTGGGGTACGCAAGGGAAGGACGAGTTGGGACAACATACTCATTCTCTATGTTGTATGAATTTTTTGCCACGTTCCTTCGACCTGTTCTCGACTTCTCTTTATTTCAGCCTCCCTCTACCTCAAGCATATCTCTATTGAATCTGTTGTTCCTCGCTATTGAATGTTTTTCCTCCCTGGTCGGTTGTGTATATACTAGTCTTTCAACTCGGTCGACCAAACCCTCCGATCTTTTCATTGCTTGTTCATGAAGGCCTTGATTTCTACAATCGCTCTGCATAACCTGTACACCATCCTCACTCCCTCCAAATAGGATTATTGATCTCAGAAGGCGCCTATACCAATGCACGCGAGTGTCCCGATTTCCACGTGCAAACGTGTAGGGTCCCATTCAATATCCTGTCTTCTGTTGTACCCGTGTCTTCCTCTTTCTTTTCTTCCCTATTATTTATCATTTCTCTTTCTCCTCATGTGTGATGGACGTAACACGGTAATTGGTTCTTCATTGGACAAATCTTTTCTCCGCTGTCCCCATACACGGAAGAAAAGCAACGTAGGTTAAGTGATATTGGCGAGAGGTCCGGGTTCCATTCCCTTCTTTGACCCCGTTCCTTACATTTCTTCCTCCACATGCAATAACAGGTTGGAAAGATATGTCCACCACTGCCGCAGTGTCAGATACATGATTTATTTTGGTTTTGTTGTTTTGTTTCACTTTTACGTCACTATTCTCTTCATGTATCTTTTGCTGTTTATGTATTTCTATGTATTTGCTCTTCTGTTTATCATCCGCACGGCTGTCAAGACAGAAGCGGATTTAAAAGTTCGGCACCCCTAGACAGTAGTAAATATAGCGCCCTTTGACAGCAGATTTTATATACATATATTTCAAATATTTATATAATATACAAACAAAGTAATAATTATATATTTTTGTTCATTGATTAATTTTATTTATTGTTATAAGGTACAAAGTAGTATAAAATATATCTAAAAACTAAAATAAACCTATCTAAAACACTTATAACGTAGTTTTAAGTTCTTAGGAAATCTGAGGCGATCCAAAGAAAATCTTGAAAGTAATTTTCTAGAGAACATTAAAAAAGAAACACATCTAGTAAACAAACTTTTTCCCCCAAATGTCATAATTTTTCCGTTACGTTCTTTTGGCGCCCCTAAAATCTTGCGCCTCTGGGCGTATTGCCTAATTTCGCCTCTGTCTCGAGGTATTACTGTGTTAAATCCCTTTCTGTATCTTGTATGTTCTTCGTACATTAATTTATTGAATGTGCTTTCATCGGTTGAGAAGAAACAACATGTATCCAATTTATTGTAAGTTTTCAATGTTAATGGTTTAGGACAACTGGATGATTTTATAGAAGAACATGACCTACCTCGTTACGGATTTATAGAACTCTGACTTTGTTTGAGAAACCTTTTTTGTGCTGTACATGTGCGGTTCCTTAAATATACGGAAATAAGCTTTCATTTAATGGATGAATGTTGTTTCTCAAGTAAGTAATCGAAATATCTGCAGATCAACGGTACAGGGTCATAGATTGTCAAAGGTGCGTGTTGAGTTCGCTACAACGTGACACGAGCTTTACAATATGTAGTGAGAGAATCTCTGATTTGCGTTATATCTCTCGCTATCTAGAAAACGTGAAATGTGGTCCGTAAGCTCGCATCTCCTTGTTCACTTGCCTTCGCGTTGGGAAGTTCCGTCCGAGCGGAGCGCCGTTTGCCGCCCACACACACAGCAGTACGCGGCTCCCAGTTCGACCCTCGGGAGCGATTCCTCACTCACCCACCCACCCGTCCACCCACACTCCTCTCCGCTACTTCCGCCTCCGAATGATTCTACTGACGTAGTCGTCGCTTCTCTTCAGAAGCCAGCGTCGCCGTTCGCTACCCACACAACGTGATCCAGATCAACAAGTTTCGACCTTCATTTCCATGTTGTTTCCCTATGAATGCAGGTGTTTCTCTCGTTTTTTGCTCATGCGTCTTCGTGCAGTTACACGTGGAGAAAATATGTGATGTGTCATTTTTTAATTCAGCACATATGAAAACATATTTTTTAATTCAGCACAACAATATCCTAAATCACTTAATTTTATCAAAACCTCTGACACAATAAATCGTGTAATTGTAATAAAGATTGTAACAATAAATCGTGAATTTAGTGTTATTTCAATTCTTATGATTTTTAAACACTATACTCAGAATAATCTATAGTTCGATAATAACTTGTACATGTAAATTTTTGCTTAAAATTACAAACATATTGACATTCTATTAGTATTATAACTCGCAGCTAACTTTTTATCTTATCTAGGAACTTTTGCTGAAATTTTTGAATCCGCCTCTGCCTTAGGGCCCTTGATCGGAATTGATGGGATGGTCCCTTACTTGCTTCCGGAGAGTAAATTAGTTTTTTTCCCTCCACGTGGTCATACGCAGTTTGTACTGTTTTTTGACAATAAATTTATATAAAATTTATAAAGTTAAATTTTATAGGCTTGTGTAATCAAAACTAAGAAACCGAGCGTAGAGAGAAGCTTGATAACAATAAATCACAATGCATTTATGGTGGTATGAACGTGTCAAACGTTTATGATCATTTATATGAAACATTCAATAATGTTATATTTTCTGTTTATATCAAAATAAATTAGTCTTGTACTTTATCACGCCATTCCTGTAGTATATTTTAAAATAACTTATATCAATTTCAAAATCTATTTTCTTGCATGATTGTGTGTCTTATGATTCATGTTAATTAAGTTGTATGAGTACTCAACTTAGACACGGTTGTGTACTTTAATTCTGTAGCCCCATCCTGGCCAGGGTTTTTCATCGGTTTTTCTTTGCGTAGAGGTGGATTTTTTATACAAGTTCTCTGGGCTTTTGTCTAGGGGCGTGTTTATTGTAACAATAAATCGTGCATATAGTGTTATTTCAGTTCTTATGATTTATATACGCTATATTCAGAATAATCTATACTTCGTTAATAATTCGAACGTGTGAAATAAATTTTTGTGTTAAATTACAAACTTGCTGATATTATATTAGTATTATAACACGTAGTAACTTTTTATCTTATCTAGAATCTTAACTATGCTGAAATTTTTCAATTCGCCTCTGCCTTAGGGCCCTTGATTGCAATTGATGGGATGGTCCCTTTCTTGTTTCCAGAGAGTAAATTAGTTTATTGTCCTCCACGTGGTCATACGCAGTTTTTACTCCTTTTTTGACACTAAATTTATTTATTGAGAGATGTAGTCAATGGAGTGAGTGCATTGTGTTGCCATTTTGTGTCAACTGCTAGGGATTAGTTGTGGTATCGAAAACGAAGGCAACCTTGCACAACTGACTTCTCCCGACGTTTTCTCGGGCTAGTCTCCTGACGCGTTTACTTGAGTGTTCGAAAAATCCTCGGTGAGAGTAATTATGAATTTAAAATGCGGAGAATACTCTTGTATTTCGGAATAGTAAGTGACTTCATTATGAAACCTTGCGTAAAATAAAACAGACTCCCCTTTTTGATAATTTTGTTGTTTACTCCAAACTATGGTGTCTTCCGACTATGAAACTTTTTAGGTCACAGGAGAATACATTCCTAATCGTAAGGAGTATGACCGTTAAAATTTTATTTCAATTTATCAATTTAGTAATTTTTGTGCGACGCCATTACAAATTACGCTTTTGTAAATGTCCCCGGGCTAACATGTGCAAGATGATGAAAACTCTTGATGATGAAAACATGATTTATGGAGTATCATTGTTATTATTCAATGCATGTTTATAAACAAATACTCGCTTTGCTCGCTGGGGATTTTACCCCCAGATGTAACGGGCTGCGCCCTTGCTAATCCATCTAGAGAAAAAATCCTTATTACTACTCGTACATTAAAATGATTCACCGCGTAGACCATCAAACGCGGAGTACATCAGATGACAGTTAATCTAAAAGCAGAAAATAGGTTTTGGCTACACCGTATAATTCATAGCTATAGAATTATACAGGAAAATGTATGATTTATTGTATGTATTTACTATCATGAATAATTTTCAAATAAAAATGTGTATTCCTCAGGACTGTTCTCGTAAACTTTCTAAACTATTTTTCTCTAAATTGTTGGATGCATACCAACGTTACCGATGTATATGCTAATGAAATAAATTGTATCTACTACTTGTGTTTTGCCACTGCACTGGGTAACATTGATTTAATTATTACCAACTAATGAAACACCCTTTTCACTTTCTTGCATTTATCGTACGCAACTTAATTTGTCGAGGCTGGAACTTATATCCTTTCAAAAAATATCAATGTAAAATTTCGGGTCTTGTTTTACATTCATTCCCCGTTAATTGGTAATGAAGCACTAAAACCACGCGTGCGAAATGAAAGAATAAATAGATGCAAATTCTCGATAAATACTCTACATTATTGTATTGAATATTGATATTTTATTCCTTGAGTGGTAATGCTCATTGCTAACTGTATTCAAGGAGTAAACAAATGGGCCACCTGCATGCAAAAGATACAAGGAGTAAAACAAATACTAACTTGTAATGGTACGTATAAAAGAGAGATGACTGATATAATTACTATTTTACGAGAAGCGTTGAAACGTAAATAACCTAAATAAAATCATAAATAAAAAAAATATACTCCCAGTATTTCGCTGAATGTCTTTGCAATGAACATGAAATTCAAATACTGTCTAGTACCCGTAAGGTATCGTCGGGAAAGGCACAGAAGTATGTTATGAACTATGACAAATATATATCTATAAAATGCTGTGTGAATTCTATGTTATATTTCCTAGATATCAATGAATATTGTAGAGAAAAGTATTTGCTCAAAAATGCTCAAGTAAAGTAGTGGTTTCTCAAACTTTAACTATTTCACAACAAGCCCCATAATTACATAGGGGTTCACGGAGGGTAGAGATCCGCAATTACTAGGCCTTGGTAGTACGAGGAGGAGGTGGTGTGGCCAGGACCTCGCTCCGGCTGGTTTGACCCTAGGATAGACTCGGTACTCATTGTACAGCAAACTGAGTGGGTTATTAACTTCATCAAAATTAATTAAATTGCTTCTAGTGAACTTAAAGTTCAAAAGGATACATTTTAAAGACTCTTTTTAAGTAAGTAAAGTATCTTTCGTAAATATTTATGGTCCCTTGCTTGCTCCCTAGTTTATTATTCTCTACGTGGTCATACGGAGTTTGTTACTGCCTTTTTTTGCAATAAACGTATCATTATGTTGACTGAAGAGTTAAAGTGGAATTGTTTTCGTCGAGCTCCGTAGAATTTGCTTTTGAACGTGTGATATTTCGTTCAAATACTACGCAAGCTTCATTGATCGTTGCTTCTGTGGCACATGCAGTGGAGACCCAGAAAGCGTAAATGCGTCGTTGGCTTTCTGCCATTGTCTCTCAGAACTTGATTATTCGGAATGGCCGTTGTTTATACTCTGGGTTCTCTCCCATTTCATGCGGGATAGAGCGCTCGGTAGATTGTTTGTCCTAGACACATATTTATTTTTGTTTTGAGAATACTCTTGTAAAGAAACTTCACAACGAGATAACTATTTGGATGAAACGATTTTGGGAAATTAAAAAAACGAAGATTATCATAGAAAATATATCGTATGAATTAACATATTATAAGAAACACAACCCTCCATAAATATCGACCAAGCTCTATCAATATAATGAAACCGTAACGTACTGTCGCAACCAAACAATATTGATGTTTCTAAAGGAATTCAAATAATGTTTTGAGCTTTAACTGTAACGTTATTAACCCGAAAATTACAGACAGTGTAATTGTCGATTTGCATGCCTACAAAGGTAAGCGAAGTTACCTCTGCGCAAGACTGGTCCACTTACATCTTATACTTATATACTAGATCTTACATGTTAAATGATTGACTAGTGCTCATAATATTCGCATATAGAACAATTTCAGAAAATTATATGATGAGCACTCTATTTGCACTTTTAGGCATTTTGTATAACCATTTAAAGAATTATTTTTGGGATCTTTTTTGCGATCTAATTTTGTTAGATCATTTGGTAATAGATTGAAACGTTTGATTGCATTCATATAAGTATACTTTTATATATATTTGGAATCTGGATGTTTTTTCCTTGTTCTCGTTTTTGAATTTACATAGCTGCACGTAGCTGTACTATATTTATAAGAATTTGTAATCAAGTAATTGTCTTATACCTAGCGTAATCTCTTTGTAAAATTTATTTTTATGTATAATTTTCAACAATATATTTTGAATTTAGAAGAGTATTAATACATTGCTATACACACCACCCCATACTATTATTCCATAACTAACAATGCTACGAAAAAAAAACAAGATAGTATACCATTTTAAAAGTGTTTTAGATTAAATTATTTAAGTTAATTTATGCAGCTGATCTTACAAATGGTCGAAACGCTATTGCGTATAAATTTGTCTCTATCCACTTCGTGATTCTTTTCTCTTCTTATTTTCTACTTCCTGCGTCCCCGGGTCTTCTCTTGCCTCAGCATTTGTAATTGTTGTTAAAATAATCATGTTATTCCCAATTGATATCTTTTGAAACTTGTTTGTCATTTTGCATTGTCGAAGCAATTGCAAATCCAATCATGATTAATGAACCACACGAGGCAACATGACGTTGGGGTTTGCAAGATTTTAAGTGTTCTGTAATATTTCGATTTAAAAAAACGGTATTTGTATTTTTCTATGACGTAAAGCTTTTTTATAATCGTTAAAACAAAATTTTGTCAAATTTATGCTTTTTCTGGCGCTAAAGGGAAGATTATTTTTCAGAAACAAATTCAAAAATCTTAATATTGTGGAAAAATGAACCACCAGACGTAACTAATACAATAATATGCGCCATAAAGAGAGATAACACTTTTAAACATGTTTAAGCTTATATGTAAAGGAAGTTTGTGTGCAGTATATTTATCATTCGCTTTGTGCAGAAATGCTGCTTGTTTCTTGTTCTTTGTTCATTTTTTTTGCTGCGTAACGTCTTCTAGAGTGTGTGTCAATATTCCCGATTCGTTTTGTTTTATACGTGGCAGTTTTTTTGTCCCAAGATGCAGCGTAAGATAACGAATTCGTGATTAGCAAAGTAGGAATCGTTTCCAAGATAAAAAAGTGTATGGAAAGATGTTATCAAGAACACTGGAATTTGATTATGATCGCTGATTTCTACTGGTGTTCTTCTTATCTTTCACGGAAGAAGGAAATCAAGACGTTAATTTGAAGGACACCAAATGTCATCCTAATATTTATGCTTATGACTAATTCATTCTTTTGTTTGAAATAAATATTTGTTGTGTGTTTTGAAAAAATTTGTTTAAGTAAATAATTTTTATTCGGTATTCGACTTTTTTTCATTGGATTATATGAATATTCAAAGGATATTATTTTGGATAGTGCCATAAAAAACAGAAATTGGACAATATCATCTATTTTGTTTTTGCGTTTTTAAAATAACTTTAGTGACGTGTAGTAAAGTAAATGTCTGATTTAATTCAGCACAGCAATATTATCAAAACCTCTGACACAAAGTTAAATTTTATAGGCTTGTGTAATCAAAACTAAGAAATCGAGCGTAGAGAGATGCTTGATAACAATAAAGCACGTTGCATTTATGGTGGTATGAACGTGTCAAACGTTTATGATCATTTATATGAAAATTCAATAATGTTATATTTTCTGTTTATATCAAAATAATCGTTATAACAGAAACTAATGAATTATGATGTATGAAAAAACTGCGAATCATTAATGACACCGTTTAAATTGAAATACTGTATTTGAATAATGTTCTCTAGTTTTGCCACTGTTTTTCTTAATTGTCCAGAAAGGCAAGGCAAATTTCGTTCTGTTTCTTTCTATATTGGTATATTTCTGCCACGGGCGAAACTTTTTTATACCAATATCAATAAAAATTACATTAGAATTTATTATAAAAAGTAGGCCCTTCAGAGACTAGCTCATACAACCTTTTTTTAATCCAAATATTAGCCCCGAAAGGTTTAAATTTTATTGGACAATTTGATAATGATTTTTTCCTTCATAAAGAATTAAAGTATTTCATGACAGTCGCTAGGTCTTTCAGACTTCCTTAATTTGCCCAGGAAAATTAAGATTGAAAGTTGGCAATATGTTCACCGAGAATGTATGCGATACGAATTTAATGCTTTTTTCATTATACTTTTTGAAATAATATTGCTAATATTTCAGTACCAGAGCACATTAAAACCCTACATTTGTGTTTTCTTCGACCATCTTTCCGGGTGGTTACCTTTAACTCAGCCAAAAATTCAAATTTCCCCTTCATGAAGTAGTATGATATCGACACGAGGATGGGACTAGAACTGTATATTTGAATGGACCGAGTCCGCACCTTAAAAGCTAAAAGCTTGTAATGCATGGAGTACTATGATAAAATACCCAATGGCTACCGGGTGACACTTCACCCCGGTTGGAATGCTCAACGCATTAACGACCCATGTCAACCCCGATCCGTTGACCCGTGTCCTCCGCAGGTGGGTGCGTGGCGGCGACTGGGTGAGTCACTCCGCGAAAGAGGGTTTTCACGACCGCTCGCCCAATTTCGTATCTTGTTCCACGAGGGCTTCTCTATTTGGGGTGAAGTGTTTACGACCCTCTTTACTCACCTCGCTACGTATTGCCGTTTCATATTTATTTGTTGAAAATCCGACGAATATTTGATCTCGTTATACTGGATAATATTTTATCTCGATCACAATTTCTAGGTATTCATATCACTGTGAGTGTTTTAGTAAAATATATTCCTCCATTTGTGTTGTATGATACCTCAGAATAATAATTAAGTAGTGAGAGAATACTTAAATTATATTCCCTAGTGTTTAATGCCGGAAATATTTCACTTGCTGAACGAACGTGAGATGTTGGAACTTCTCTTACAGTGCGAGTACGTAATGATACTTGGTAATTGTGGAGCTTTAGCAACATTATCAAAGCATGATAAATTAAATGGCGTTTCTATGTTGCTCATTGTTTTATTCGTAGAAAGCTTTTTCGGCTGCATAGCAACGATCGTCAGTAACATACACTGAAAAATATAAATGTACCAAAAATATAATAATTAAAAAATAATAATAAAATAAAAAAATATATTTCAATCCCTGAATTTCATTCCCCTCTCATGAAACTAGCCTTCAAATTCCTTCCCTCTCACCCCCAACTCTCCAGGACACTGCACCCCATTCCCAACAGTTAAAACCCTTGGAAATTCTTTCCGT
>NNCF01126253.1:91034-139130 GCA_002313205.1 Laupala kohalensis | reverse complement strand
CTGCTAATGGGGCGGGATGGTCGCTCTGTACACGAAAACGACTTCATCGCTTCTTCGACGTACATTTCCCTTCAAAATACTTCGCTGGTGAAATAGTGAAGATTAATAGAAAGATAAATGTTTTCAGAATAGCTTTTATTTTCATCTTTCACCCCCGCACCCTTACTTAAGGCTCGGCAGCCAGAGTGGGAGTTATGTTGCGCCTGCTGTAACTCTGTGCTCTGCCATTACAGGACATTAGTGTCGGGTTATCACATTTCAACATACGTCCATCATGCTAAGAAACAATGAAACATCTTCACTGCGTAATTATTTCATTTTAGAAACCGATTACTGTTCGGAAGCAGAGGACAAACACAATAAAAACGAGGGAGTTAAGCTGACCAGATGACGCCGCGTCGAAAGATTAAACACTAACGTTTCGACCATCTTACTGTGGTCTTCTTTCGGAGCAATGCTAAAATGAAGCACCGAGGTGTGTTGTATGTACACGTGATAACGTAGGTGATGAAGAAAGGAGAAAGGAGAAGGGAGGTGGGGCACAAATAAACGCTTAGCGGTGTTTAGTGGGGTTAAGATTAGAGCTGTGACAGACAGTTCCTGTCGCGGAGCCGTTGCAACGGTTTGCACAAAAAGAACAAAAAGGAATGTTCCAAAGACTAGACCTATGTATTCCTATGTATTATGTCGCGTTAAATTTGAATCTGGGACCAGAGTTGCCCCATCGCCCTTAATTTTTTTAAATCGCGAAAAACACTAAAAATACTGATTTAAAAGACGGAGCGATTCTGAATTCGAACTCGGATTCAACGTGACAAAATATGAGTATACATAGGTTTAGTCTTTAAAACAGTATTTTTTGTGCCTGTGTTATCGGGAAATGTGCGTTGCTACCTGAAATCCATGACTGGACAAACAGTTTCATTCAGAGGTCACTGTGTGGCTGAACTCCGTAGACACACGTTGATGCCACGTCATCAGTGTCGCTAGAACGATACCAGTATGCTCCGGTTATGCAAGACTGCTCCAAGCTGCACCGTTGCATTGAGGCGATAGACGAGATTGCTCCAAGCGGATCTGTTAGCTTCGTTGCAACGACGCGACGGCGAGACAGTTCCAAGCGGAACTGTTTAGTCTGCGGTTGGAGTGATAATGGTTTCGTTGTAACTGCGGAGCGTTGGTTTGGTTGAAACGTTAGTGTTTAATCTTTCGGCGCGGCGTCACTTGGACAGCGCGACTCCCATCGACTCTGGAAAGCCTCACAACAATGAAAACGTATTTTCGGATGTATCTCGGAGCTCAACAAATACAATAATAAAAGAAAAAGTGTTAGCATAGTTCCAACCTCATTAGACTAATTTCCCCGATTCCCTCCTTTCCGGAAGTCTCTTTCGTCGTGGGTCGCTCAGATAGAATCTTTATTGCGGAATGCCGTGACCGCAATGTCCTGCGTTATTCGCCTTCCTCCCTCTGCGCACCCTTTCGCAACAGGTCTCGTTTTGCTGTTATCCGTGCGAATGCAAATGATGAAGCGCTGCTGTAGCACGGGCTGCTGGGCGTTGATAAGGTGCTGAAATTATACGTATTCGAGTTTGGCGCTCCATGTTCAATTTACTGAAAGACCTGAACAAAATTCACGAACATTATGTGTGTTTTCGATTCGTTTCGAATCACACAAAAAATATGAAATACACATTATTCAATCTTCGCATATTAGTTCCTTTTGCAGTCAGGAGGAAAAAGGGACGTTTTACTAAAAAAAAACATTTTCTTGATTATTGTTTAATCTTTTTATCTTACCCTAATTTGGTGATACAATTCTAAGTTCGCAATGAATGTTAAAGCTTTTATTTCTCTTGAAATGAGATAGAATTTGTCATATTATTTTTTACTTGTTTGTAATATGTTAGTTGATAATATGTTAGTCTAAAGAAAAAAAAATACTTTTCAAAGAAAATCGTCAAATTAAAAATGTATACTTATTATATGCATCGAATATTCATTTAATACACCATGTTATGTTAGTAGAGGTGACAGCATATCTTTAAGCTCTTACTTTCATACAAACTTCATTTTGAATTGACATAGCGAGAAAACTACGGAATGGAATGAAACGGAATTTGCACGGTCGTACTCCTGAAGGTTGTCAAAAGTTGCTCATCTAAGTTTCATTTTGATTCGTCTTCAGAGTTTGTTGTGAAAAAAAAAATAGTGAAAAGGGCAGAAACTGTTTTATTATATGTAACAAATAATTATGTGGAACAAATAATTTGAGTGAAAACCCTCAAAATCATTGTGTACTTAACGCTCTATAATAAACTTCTATACTTGAAAAAACATATCCAAATGTTTTCATAAGATCAGTAAGCGCAAAGAAAATATTTTTTGAATATTATTGTTCCGTCTCTTGTAGATCTGATCGACGTAGTGAAGGATCAGCTGTACGGTGCCGACTACGTCCGGGAAGAAGATCCCAAAACTTATATTTCTCAGAAAACAGCACGCGGTCCACTTAGCGAGACATGGCTGGAGGATTATTGGCGCGAATGTCAGGTGAGTGGAATAGCATCATTTGTGGATTGTGTCATATCAAAGAATTCGTTTTCTTACAATCGGACAGAGGAGTAGGCGCACGAGAAAGTCTACATTTTTTGGCAATAAATATTTGTCTAATCTCGAAAAGGACGGTGCTGTCTGAGCATGCGGCCGAGGTGTGTTCCTAACCTACGAACATTCACTTCCATCTTTCCTTGTCTGGATGCCACAGAGTTATGCAAAATTAACGAGCGAATGTTTTTGGCTAAACGTGTAATGGGCGTTCAGCTCAGATCCCGTGATGTTGACTGAATTTCGGAAGTGTTTGTGCTTTGTGATTGAATGTTTCAGTTAAACTACGTTATTTCAATGATCAAATTCTGGCAGTACACATATTTATTCGATACTTTCCTGGAAAGTCAATTTATTTTAAATTAAAAATGATACTGATTTGATCTTTGAATTTGTTATTGCGACATTAAAAGCTGTTGTGGGCATGTGCAGTCTTTATTTAATGTAGTGAGAAATTTCTCTGCTGATGGTTGCTGTCAATTTTGGTGGACTGTCATGTTTGATGGAGAAGTTTTTCTTTTACATCCGACCTGGTTTTCTGGACATCCGCAAGCTTGATCAAATACGTATCACAAGTACTCCCCGCTAAAGACGTTTGTAAGGGTCAAAAAAAATTCGAAATGTGTATCTGTTAAGGGCTTTCAGAAATGAAAAATATTTAGGACTCAAAAATTTATAGATTCTGCTGAAAATCCGCACTGAATAATTATGATGGAGAAAGACATTGCGCCCTTAGCAAAATTCAGTTTTGGGAAAGGTTTTTAAATTACCTTCTGAATCGATGTCATTAAACACTACAGCCGCCTGGGGAAGTCATTATTTTTGACAAGACGCCAATCTTTGAGGATGATGGCGTAACACAAGCCTTGTAGTCACCACAATGGGTGGGAAAAGTGTCCCCGATATTAACAAGAGAACGCGCTGTTCTTCATTAATGAAGACGCTCTCCACTTTTTTCATTTTAATGGCACTGTTCAGTATGAGTACATCCTATCTTGTCAAAACATTAATGACATTTATTTGTAGGTAACGAGGTGTTTTAGGGACTAGCTGAGAAAAGAAAAGTGGTCCCAAGTGTTGAACAAAACTAATGCGACTTTTGGTCAATTAAATACCTTCGTACTTCTGTGGTTCTTTCCGTTGATAGTTCTCCTAGTTTCAAAGTTCAGATGCCGTTTTCGATTTTGCGAGAAATGTATCATGACGTTAGCAAGTGTTCATTACTTTCTTTCTCGCAGATTTTTAATTCTTTCTTTAACTCAAATTTAAGTGGTCTACACGTAAAAATAACACTAGCAAGTGGACCATGTATTCTGTGATTTAGAAATTTCAGTGATGGATTGTCGCAAAGTTGTTAAGAAAAAACGATACTCTATAGTATTGTGAATTTGGTGCTGTGAGACTTGTTACCAAAAATAAATTGAAGTTAATTTCACATTTTTAAGTAGGTAAAAAATAGTAAATTAACACTATTTTACACAAGTAAAACGTTTTTTTTTGTGAATAGCAACAAGTTTCTGCTTCAGTTAAAATTAATGAAACATTCCCAGTCCCCCTGAACCCCCTCTGACAATGTCTCTGGTTCAAGTTTAATGATTCTTATTGCTCTCTTGTTGCTTCTCCACTTCTTAGACGTACATTTGCCTATGCAACAACTACAATTAGGTGGAAAGACCTTTAGAACCATACGATCTTGAAAATTATTATCATTCAAAACCCTTGAAAATGAAATGTTACATCTTGTTCAGGGTCGGGATATGCCGCTGCCCAATGGCAAGTCCCTTATGTGTGCATACAAGCTATGTCGTGTGGAGTTTCGCTACTGGGGCATGCAGACCAAGTTGGAGAAGTTCATTCACGATGTGGGTAAGTAGCCATTATCATTATATTAGTTATTAATTTGTATTTTATCGAATTACTCTTCGTTAGTATTCCTGATTAAACTTAACCCCTTATTTCAACCGCGATTTGTAAAACAGAATGATATTTGGTACATTGATAAATTAGATCGTAGGAACGGGTTATTATTTTCCGACTAAACACTAATAGTTTTTTATTGTTACGGTGAGGTATGCTAACATTGACTAACAAGGGCAGCGTACCGATGTCACAATAATGCCAATGTTATGAAATGCAATATAGTTTCGGGTAAAATCAAATTGAACGAGTTTCCAGCTCTCGTTCCTTTCGTAGTGCTCGTTGGGCCGTGGAAACAAAAAAGTACCCGTGGTCTGTCATACTTTAACTTGCTGAATATGTATGATGCAACCCGCTGGACATCTACGTATTACGGCACGTCGTAACATATTTCTGTTCGACATTACAGAAATTACGAGCGTGGTTGAGGTGGCATGGTGCAGTTGCGTGCTCGCTTTCTGAACTGATCTTGAGAGTTACAAAAATAACACCAACTTATTTCTAAGACTCTTTCTTCGTCGATATGGTTTCTTCTTTTGACGAGTTCGATTGGGAAATATGGAACTTGAAGAGTAATGGTTATGACAGAGAAAACGATGCAAATTACGCAAATGTACCCCTTTAAAAAATCATTTACGAAATGAACTACTCAGTCATTATATCACGAGTCTTAAGTGTCTTATTTAAGCATTTTAGTAACAAAGTTAGGAGAGTTAATCCTTATCTCTCTTTAAATGTTGAAGATGACGAATTCTGCATCAATAATTTTCTGGTTCTTCTCTGTTTCAATAAGATTCGATATCATCGTGCATGAATAGTTTTGTTTAAAATATGTCTTCGAAAATAAAAAAATATTGAATTAAGTTTTCTGACTGGAAAAAAGTGTTTTGAAGCAATTTAACCGCGTAGTTATTACCATTGTGCTCAAGATTATTTACTGGAATTGACTGAAATGCTAAAGTCCAAATTTTGTAATGAATACCGATGTTACCGTACTGTGTAAGTGTCTACAATTTTTCGTTTTATAGACAATTTCCGTTCAATTTTCGATTGAAAAAATAAATTTCCCTCAAATTCTCAATTTACTATGTATTTCTCCTTCAAATCCCGACATTAAAAATCTTGTTAACTGTGGTAGCTCAGAATATTAATAACCTGCAGACATATTTTATAATTGCAGATATGTTGTTGATGTTTTCTAACCATGAATACTGCTTTGGAAGACAGCACGATTTTTGTGTTTTGGAAGAAATTTGTCGTAAATAATGGAGTTTACAAGTCAAATAACGATAAAATGTTATTCGTGATTGGGATTTGTTGTGGTAATGGAGGATGGAGGGCTTGAGCCCCTTGAGCCCCTGCTTACGCCGTTACGTCGTACAATATGTAAAATTTAAGAAGTGATTTAAGTTCTTCGTTCTGTTCAAATTTTAGCGGGGGCAGCTCACCCGCCCGTATGCTAAAAATCACCCGTAGTCTTTATCTGTTGATGACATGGGGAGTTTTGCATAGCGTACCTGCGAGCTATCGTATACGCTATCCACATGCAAGTACAGAACATATTTCTTGTGTACGCTTTCTTATAAGTGGTTTGTTTGGGTTTACAATTTTTGTATAATTTGAGTGGAAAGTACTCTGTGCAAAACTACACACCGATTACACTATTTCTTTCGATGTGCATTGCATAGTTAGCATCATCAACGTAACGTTAGGAAGCGTGTACGTTTTGGATAAACTCTGTATTGTGTGTTTGAATCGTTTCAGCGCTGCGCAAGACGATGGTGCGGGCGCATCGGCAGGCGTGGGCGTGGCAGGACGAGTGGCACGGTCTCACCATGGACGACATCCGCGCCATCGAACGCCAGACGCAGGAGGCCCTCAAACGCACGATGGGGGGAGGCGGCGGCGGCGAAGACGGGACGGAAGCGGACTCGGAAGGAGCGTCGCCGTCCGCCGGAGACGCCGACTCGCCCACGGCGGAGGCTGCGGCCGCCGCCGCCGCTGCGGAGGAANAAAAAAAAAAAAAAAAAAAAGTCTTCGAGTAAAAACACTTACTATTTTCCCGCTGGCAAAACTTGCGTCGCCCAAAAAAAAAAGAAAAAAAGAAAACATCACGGAAAACTTTTTCATATTTTGAACAACAAAAATGAAAGTATTAAACTATATTAAATAATATAATAATTGTATTATACTATTTTAAATGACCTTGTAAGTAGATTTTTAAATTTACATACACTTTTTGGCTGCCAATTTCATTCATCATCAGGTGAATGTAGCATATAAACAAAAAATTAGATTACTTACAAAAATATTAGTATAATACCAACATCAAAAGTAAAAATTTTGGGTATCTTGTATTAACATATTGTTAGATAAAAATGTAAAAAGTGTTTTAAGTAGGCAACAACATCCTGAAACAATTCTTTATAAACACAGTTTATTTAGAATTTTATTTACAAGCACTATTTTATTACCTTAAATGAGTGATAATGAAACAATGTCATTCAAACTTCTTCAGAGTATGGTCTCTTGCACAGCTACACTTACGAAGGAACAAATTGTGTAGCTTTGTAATGTGTTGTTGTCCCTAAATGATGTATTCCTTTTGTGATTTCAATTTTAATTATGGATAATAACAGTAAGTTCTATACTAAGAGAAATTTCTTGGTAAACCTTCCCAAGATAGCAGGCACATCTAGAACAAACTTGCAATCTGGTACATATTTAACTTACATTCTATGTTTATTTTAGAAGCTTTTTATGGGAAATTACTAATTCAATCTTGGTATTATGTTCTGGGGAAAATAAACGCAGAAAAAGTGATGAGAAACCATTGAATAATTGAGAACAATTTACTAGAGTGTACTGGGTGATAAGTGTTTGTAAACTGCTAAACATTTTTGTTTCATACTGCTAAACATAAAACATTTAGACTTTTGTTAGAATTTTAGTGACAGTGGCTTGTGTAAATTAAATACATAAAAAAATATGAAGGTTGTAAGTTATCTTGGTGAGAGAGAAAATGTTCTGACCAAGCAACAACAAGATTCATGGTTCTGGTTCTGCTATGGATTTTTTACAAAGTCTTTTCGTCGTCATGATTGCTGATTTTTCCTGTTTCCTTGCTAGTATTTCCTATGATATTGGTGGTGGGTGTTAGGGAAATGGAGTCACTAACACCAAGAATGAATATGTTACAAGAAATTGCTCATGAGAACATTGCTGGAACTTGATGTGGAAGCACATTGGATCGAATTTGCCACTTGGTTAAAACATGTGCTAAAGACTGTCTCGAGGATAACTACATTGACAGGGAGGGAATGGAAGATGAACGTCTGAAAGTCCATTCTTTACTCATGGATCATTGTACTAAAATGAAGCATGAGCACCACACAAAGAGCCAACACCATGCTGTCACCCATGACTTTTCCTCCCTCTTCCCGCAGCCTCACCTCCTCCTGGCGGCAGGGAAGATACTAGACACTAACTCTAGGAATTACCACAAGATGGCAGTACCAGCACTCTTTGACAGTGAAGGTGTTACCCTTCATTACCCAGGAATGCCTCCTGGAGTACTAACTTAAAGGCGGGATTTTCTTAGAGTGAAGAATCTATGAAACGGCGTCGGCGTAGGTAGACAGTGGAAGCCCGACGAGGCTTTTAAGATCAGATCCTACTAGACACTGTTTGGAAATGCTCAGAAATGCAGAATTTCCATAACGGGTGTCATAGAATCTATCAACTGGCCTCTCAGCTCGTTTGAGGGAGGGGTTGAGTGTAAGTGCCAATTATCTTGGGAGATGATTTCAACCTCTTGCTCCCTCATTGATTTTCAAAAATTAATCTGCACTCTGGCTAATAATGATGATATTGAATTGTTTAGGCGACACTTGGTAGCATTGAGAAGCCAGAGGCTGATGTCATGAGTCCGCCAGCTACCAAACGATCGTCTGGCATCCCATCTTCTCGGCGTGAAGCTGATGATGATGAAGAGGATGATACCTTGCCTCCAGACACAGTGGTCAGGTATGCCCATGTTTTCCTCTTTTAAATACCCTGAGAAACAATTTTACAGATAGATGATGATAAATCTACAAGATGATGCATTAAAAACTTCGACTCTGTTGCTTTGAATTTATTTGAATTTGTGATTATATGAAAGTTTATGACATACATAGGTTCTTTAGACATCATTTGCATAAAATAACCACAATGGGTGACAATGAAGTGTGAAAATATTCTTATACATTAACAAATGTAGGTGTTGAAATTAAATAAATATAATCAACAAAAAGATTCCTTTGATTTTAAATTAAACCAGCTGCCAATATACTAATGCTACTTAGTAATATGTTATGTTACATTATGGTTATTAATATACTTGCTCACAATTAGGTAAGTGTATTTTCTCAATTGGACAAATGATTTTGTTGTAAAATTTTTGTTTTATTGACTCATAGTTACTTCCAGTGGAATTATTTCCTTTTGAATCTCACCCATCCATTTGTATATGGCTTTTTGGTATAATGAAGTGAAACTTCTTCAGAAGTTTTGAGGTGAATCTATTTGATAGTAAGAAAAGCAACAATCTCTTGGTCAATTAAGAATCTATTACTACACACTACTGGCACCATCATAAATAAAATGTGAAGTAAAGCTAAAAATTTTAAATCATATCTACTTCTTGAAGGAATGGCACAGAAATATCTCTTACTGCACGTGTAAAAAGATGCACTCTGCTAAATCTCCTATAACTCAGTTGAAAAGAAAAAATAGTTTGCTAAGTTCAACCAATGACTCATTTTTGAAAAAAATTGGTGCATTTTATAACACCTTACACAACCAGGGTGTTATGAGGGGTGGGGGAGCCAGCATTGCACATTTATTGAGGGAACGGTAAGACTTATCGTTAGGTGCATTATGGAGGAGAGGAGAGGGTGGGGGTGGTAAAAAATTGTAATTTTGTTACGTAATTTATGGTCTGCCCCTTTGTTGCAACTAAAACTACAAAACATCAAGTTCTTATTGTAATAATAATAATAATAATAATTTATTGTATTAAAAATAATTAACGACCGAAAGAATAGATGGGTCCCATCAGATGCTAACTTGGAACACTCGTGTATTCGTTATTGAACGCGTTGTTTTTCCGCGCGTGCAGATACCGCGGTAGCGTGGGCGAAGTGCTGACGGCAGCTGCGGCGGCGGAAGGCGACGCGGCACGGGAGGCTCGAGGCGCTCACATGGCGCGTCGCCTGTGGTCCCGCAGCGGCCCCCGGGCAGCTGGACCCGGTTCCCCCAACGCCGTCGCGTCCGGCTCCGGCTCCGGCGCCAACGCCTCTGCCACCTCCGCTGCCCCCAACGGCAAAGCGGCGGGCAACTTCGACCTGCAAGTGGCCAATTGGCGCATGGAGAGCATCGTCCGTGATTCAGACGACGACGGCAGCGATGAAGAAGAGGACGAGTTTTTCGACTGCCAGGGTGGGTGTCGCTTTGCACGCATCCTCCATCTCTCGTTTTCTCTCTTTCTCTTTTTCCTTCCGCCCCCGTCGTCACCAGCTTCCGTTTCCCTCTTTCCCTCCCCTCCCCTCCCTTCCCACCCATACGACATCTTTGAGACGCACTGTCAAGAGGATCTGATTACCTCTCGCGTTACAACTTGCAGTTCACTTTCAGTCTTCCCTTCGCTGATGACTTTGTGCTCCGTCACTTCACTGAGACGAAAATAGAGGGTTGTCTAAGATGGGGTTTGTGCGAATCAGATAGTACTTAATGATCCTGGAGAATTTACATTTGTGTTACAGGAATGCACAACTCACAAGTTTAGGAATGTGTTTCTGACGCTCGTTATGAAATTCAATATCGCCTGATTGTTTTTAGTAATTGACATCAATCTGATTTTCAATTATGACACTAGTTTATATTTCCATGATCTCCATAATGTCTGTTAAGTACATTTGGTTAAATTATTTACTCATTTTTTTGTAGGTAACGTCATCATATATAATTCCATGCAGAGGAATTTATTCCTAATATCATTTATGTGCAAGTTTTGGGACAACTGGGTTATTTTGAGATGAGCTTCTGAAGGCACAAATGTTAAATTTGTAATGGTCTTTTCAATAATGTTGTTTATCATTCAGAAGCACAGTTCTTGAATTTTTCATTATATGGCACGTGCTAAGTTACTTATTTGCTTGCATAGATTATTCTGATACAATTTTAATCAAGATTTCATTTTTGTAATGGATTATTTTTGTCAGAAATTTTTTTACATGAATTTAAATACTTTATCTTTTTCCAAAATTACTACTTTTATAGGAATTTGAAGGATACAAAGACTTGTGCTTGTATTCTTTTTCTCCACAAAAGCTGATTAGTGTTAACAATTTTAATTCAAAAATCAAGTTTCCTCAGAAATTTTCATAAGTTTTTAATTTTCTTGTTCAAAATTAAATGCATGTTTGAAATTTTTAAAAATATGTTGATAAAGTGCCAAAAACCTAAAGTTTTCATTTTAAGATAAACTCTTCTATATTCTTGTGTATTTGTTTCTTGCGAATATATAGTTAAACTAATAGAAGTCGTTTTCAGGACTTTGGTGGTTATGATTTGAAATTTATTGAATTAAGTGCCACAAAATTATACTCACAGTAACAATTTTAGAATCTTCTGTTGAAAATGTTTTCTATGTTTTGCACAATATGCTTGTAAATGTGATAGTGCTGTTTCCCTTCTCTGAGTACAGTCAAGAAAATGTCGCATTCCAAGTCCTATGTCCTAGTAGAACTTGAAAGTTATGAGAACAACATTTTTAGTTTCATGTTATTTTTATGTGGCTTCTCCTAGAAGCATCGTGTTTTAAGTAACAGTGCCTCGTTTCTAACCTTTGTCTTATTTTTTGTTTAACACATTTTTTCTTTGGGATTTTTTAATTGTATTAATTTAGACATGCATTCCCTCATGCATGCTGCTGCTACATTCCCATACTCCATGGCTGTCAGAAGACACAGTTCTGCAAAAATGAATGTCTTGGATTGAGAGAAAAATGGAAGAGATTTTTAAAGCTGCATACCTGTGTTCTATAGGATGCTTGATGTAGTGTGAATGTTTGTAATAAATTGAAAATCATAATAATTTTCATTCAAGTATTTTCATACTGCAGAAGAAGGCCTAATGGGACTGTCTTAATAATTAATGTTTGAAAGCTTTTTTTATTTGAGTGTTATTAGTTTGGCTGGCTTTGTTAGTAATGTCATGTTGACAATATTTCTATAATCAACTCTCTTGATGAAGATAAAATGTTTGGAGGAAGCAAGTATTTTTACCATTTAATAAATTATATGACTTCCTCTTAAAATATTTTGAAAATAACAAGTTTTTTCTTCCAGTATGGTTGTTTTTGCTTTTAATGTTTTACCATTACAGTGATATTCATGATTATATTGATCATGATAATGATCATTACAATGTTTAGAAACTTAACCAATAATATATATTTTTATATCATTCAAGTCATGAAACTTAATCCTTGAATGTGATTGAGAAATTTTCTGAATGCCTCGTCGTCACTAAAATTATTGGACTTTTAAGTTATGTCATTCGTTTATATAATTTTGGAATATCATATTGATCAACTGTGTCTGTGCAATAATTCTTCTCAACATTGGTGGATCTAGGATGTTTCTTGGGGAGGAAAAATGGATGCCAAGGGCCATCATAACAAAATTCTTGGGCCATTAAACAATTAATTATTGTAATTAAACTTAGAAGGAAGCATGTCAAGTTAAAGTATTATCAAATCTATTAAATGTGAAAAACGGGCATTAAGTATTGCATAGTTTTAGTGAACCCCCTTCACACCTGGGATCTGTCAGTGCTCCTGGAGTGTAAATCACTAACTCAAATGACAGAAGAAAGTTTTTCTTATAATGTGTTTGATGAGTCAGTGTTACTATGTTTCTCGTATGGTTCTTCTCTACATCCTTGTTGTAGGCCATGTCTGGTTCCATACTTGGTTGTAAGTTTTTCAGATGAATATTCGAGTCTTTTTAATATCTTGCTTTTGTTGTGTTGTGCTGTAACCAAATACTATAGAACCTTCTGGTCCATTCAGATTGATTTTAGAAATTAAATTCACAATAACTTACTTGAGCCAAATATATTTTTTGATATTAATTAAGTGTGAAATCCAGAACTAATACAAACAAAGTTTCCTGAGGTCACAGACGACAATGCTTCCTAGATAGATGGACCTGTAAGTTTACAAGTGCTCATGTATACTCCAGTGTAGGGAGAGGGACATCTCTTGGCAGGGGTAATGGTAAGCATATGTTCTTTTTATCTGGGTGGTGTTGACCTATGTTATGTCATGAGTCTGCAATTGTATTTATCCCAGGCCTATATGTTAGAAAACTTCACTTAAGTCAGTTTCCAGAAGACACTTGAAGACTAGTTGTAACAAATCTAACAAGTATTTAAAATGCGAGAGGTGTGGAAAGAGTAGTGAATTGTTGAAGGTTGCCAATATCTTATGAATGTTGCTCTTCAAAGTATGGTGGAACAAAGACATGTCCATTCTTAATCTGGGTCATATAAATTGCTTCTTGATATCTAAAATTTCTATAAAATTCTTGCTAACTTGTATACATAAACAATAATTTGGTTATGCATTTGTTTATTTTTCTGTAACTTTCTATTAATTATAATTTTTAAAGTCATTATTTCTTGTGGACATAATAATGTATACAAATTAAAGATGTAAGTTCAAAATTTCTACTGTTATAAAAATTGTTTAGTTATAATTCTGTAACTAAACATAGGTGAAACTATGAATATGAATTTTCATTTCTTGTGCCAAACTAAAATTCTCTCTATTTCTGAGTTGAGTTGCGTTACTGATAAACATATATTTCTTTGTCAGTAATTGCCTTGGCAAGGGTTCCTTTGTGAAATTAGATAAAATTTGTCGTATCATTTCAGAAGGGAAGTAGAATATATTTTCTATGTAATTTCTACATTCATAGTAAAGGGTATTAATTTTGTTCTGATTTGGAATTTTCTTTTGGTCCTCGATGTAAAAAAAATACATGTGCAAATTATTGTGTACAGGTGACTTATAATTTTATTCATTTTTTTCTTTCTAACTATTGTTTTAAATTTATTGAATCTTGCTTAATTAAACTCTATTCAGTTTGTGAAATAAAAAGAACCCTGAAGTTAATTTTCATTTCCTGAGTAAAGTCTTGGTCGTCTAAAAAAGAAAAAAACCTAATTTGAATGCAGTTTGGTTTTGTTCTGTATTCAAAGCTTTTTTGTTTTGTTTTTTTGTTTAATAAATGTTGAGACTAAAGAATTAGAAATGTATTGTTGTGTTTTATTTGATTTCATTGAATGTATAAAGGAAGTGTAAATAATATTAATCCCATGATCTCCTATGTCATGCAGTATTGTTTTGATATATTGAAAAGTTACATTCTATACAAGGAAATAAGTAAAATTGTTTTGTTTTATTTTTACATGGGTATGAAACTAATCTGTTTTTGATGATTTTGATATGAAATGCCTTTAATTAAAAGCAACTCTCTTTTAGTGATTTTGTGTGTGAAATTTGTTATGGTATGTAGAAAATTATTATTATTCATTTTTGCAGAATTTTGTGAAGGATTCAAATATATAGTCATGATTTTGCCCACTCACTACCTTTTCAATATTTACGTGTACATAATGTGCTTCTTCTGACCCTACGATTGTCAATTCCAACCTTTTCCATGGCAGTGTGTTAGCCTGCCTTGCTTTATGTAAAATAAGTGTCTTGTGTGGTACTTTTAGGGTTACTGTTTTGTTGTGTGTAATGTAGATGTAATTGATGTGTATTCTATTGAAATTTGGATGGATTTGGAGAATTTACCACTTCAAGGTTTACAAAAGAGAATTGTATGTAATACTTATTTTTCACCGTATTATTTTTAATATAATTTGATACTTAATACAGTTTCACTGTGCATTTCTAAATAGAAGTTCATACAGTTCAATTTAATTAAATTAATTTTGAAAGAAATTGTTTTCAATTGACTTTTCTTAAATGGTACGAACTTGACATTATAATTGGTATTACTTTATAGTGTTCTATTAGATGGTTTTCCAACATGTGTCTGGGTAACCTTATGGGTTATGGAGAAGCTACAGTGAATTAACATTCTCTTTATAGTGCATGAATTTTTTCTTTCTGTAGATTATTAAGTTCTGTTTTCTCTTACCTTTTTGTGCTCTTCACTCTTCACTCTGTGCTCCTTCTGTTCTGTGGGAACAGCAGGATTCATAATCCCTGTCATTAAGGGTAGGTATTAAACACTTATTTATAGCTTGTTGAAAGGCAATGCCAAATTTATTTAATTGAATAGATTCATTGTTTCATCTTTTAAACTTTTCTTACATCTTAACTCATTTGGCATTGTCCTTGCTGTTATCTAAATAGTAATTAATTCTTTTTTTCTGGACAAAAATATTTTAAATATTTCATCATTAATATCTTAAACAGCACATTTATCAATTTCAATTCTAAAATTCACCGATGATTTATGTAACTGACTGTTAACAGCATTTGCATTTTTGATGTTTTATTTCTTAACTAATGCATTTGAATGGATGAATTATTTATATATAATTTGCATTACAACCCTTTTAAATTTGCACTAAATTATTCTTCCAAGGAGTGTGCAATGTTCAATATAATTTTGAAAAATATATTTCAGAAAGCAGCACTTGAAATTTTTAAGTATTCTTTTTTGTGCAATATCACAGTCAGAAGAAAATTTAAAAAAAAGCAAAGGATTTATTGATTGCCTGATTGGCGTTTGATTGCATTTCGTGCTTTTGCCATAATTATTCTTTGAATATTCATGAGAAGAATTTATTTCCTATTCATCTTTATCATTTTTCTTACTGTAAGCGTGCATGAGGTCCAGAATACAGCCTTTTTCAACACTGAATCCAAAATCCAATATTGCACTTTTCACTGGGATGATAATGCAATTGCTCAGTTGAGAGAGCATGGTCTTTGCAAAGTGTTTTCTGCACTAAAGCTCTTTATGTTGCTGCATTTATATAATTGTCTATTTTAATAGTATGTTTAATTTTGCAAAACTTGAAGAATGCATGCTGTATGTTTGAGCGCACTTAGCAAAGTTTCAGTTGATAATAATTAAACGATGTTTTAAGATGTGAATTATTTAGCCAGTACAATTTAGTATGGAAAAGACAGGATTTGTATCAGTTTACTGAGATAAAATTAATCACATTTTAATAAATGAATCCTTTGAATCTGACTTTGAAAAGGACTATTTACTTGTATACTCTTGATAGTATGATTTTGTTTGAGTACTTGGGGTATTTCCCTCAAGAGCATAATGAAAATGAATTTTTACTCTTCATTTACTGATTTGTTGCCATGTGATCTTTTATCCTTGCAGAGGATTTGGGAGAGTCAACTTCTTTAGCAAAATGGAGTTCGTTGGATATCCTGACTGAAGATGATCCTGATGCTACTACGCCAACTGTTCCAGAAAAACAAGGTGTGTACATTTTCCAAGGTATTGGTATTTTGTTAGATAAATAAAGTGTTATCTCTAAGAAAAATAATTATTTTTCAGATTTCATATTTTTATTTCTGTAATATTAGTTTTTGGTGACAGATATGGACTCAATAAAATTACAATATAGACTTAAGCAAACAACTTTAACAGCAGTCTGAAAATTCAAAACTGAATTTGACTGAAGTAAAGTTTACAATGAACAGACAAAGAAACATTGACATTAGAAAAAATAACATTGTAGATATATTAAATTTGAACAGATTGAGATATATTAAATTTGAACAGATTTGGCTGTAGCTGCTCGTTTTTGGGATGAAATAGTGTTATTGATAATGAGATGGTTCTGGTGATGAACATTGGTGGTTATTTAGAATTGTTGGTTTGGGAGCTAGTGCTCATATACCTCAAGAAGGAATTGTTACATTTCCAAGTTCCATTAGAAAATTATTTCATTTCACAATTCATCCATTAATTTGCCACGAGAGGACCACCACAAGATCAGTTGTCAAAATAAATTTATCTTCTAATGCTTCTGCTTGGTGAACAGATATACAAAGTTTAAGGTTAATAATAGATGAAGAATCTACAGTATCAATTGTAAATACTGCAGTGAAAAAACAACATTAAAATTAGACAAAAAGAACACTTAAGAAAATGTTTTGAGTCATTTTGAACTCTTTGCCTGGGAGCAAGTAATTATTAATACCTTCAAGAATACATAATTCATTTTCAAGGTTCTGTTTGAGAATGCTTTGATTTCAAAATTTGAACATCTACTCGTGACCATAGGAAGTGAGTAAATCATTTGGCAAGGGTTGATGATGGGAGAGATAGCTCCTGAAACTAGTCTTGGTCAAATAATGTAAATGGAATTTTTGAGATTATTCAGTTACTTTATAATTTTTTTAAAAGTAATATTTGTTTTATTGATTCTCAATGTATTATACCCTAATCCCTAATGAAAACGACATTTCCTGCCAGTTGCTTCTTCCTCACTTGGTTGGGTATTATTATCAATAGGGTTTGATAAGATGTGAGATTTTTGACAGAACATGTGAGCCTTGATTTGTTTTTGTTATTTTGTTTTTCAGAAGACAGTATTTTCTCACATGCCTATCTTCAAAGAGTGACCAGTGAGCGTGGTAGAGCAATGGTATCGAATGTAAGTATGGATCTATCCTGTCCTGGATCTCCTGTTATGTCACCAGCCCATCAAAGTACGTCTTGTAAGACAGCTGTTTTGCTTTTCGTTCTTCACGCAGGCAGTGTGTTGGGTGAGTATTTCCTGCTAAAACTACATTTTGTTATTTTTATCTGAATTCATTTTCCTTCTCTCATGATTTACATTTATTTCTTTAAATAAGTTATCAAAAGTTTTCCTATTAATGGTACTGAAAATTAAATCGTATATATGAACTATAACTTTTTTGTAGTAGATAAGTTATTTTAGATTTTTTATTCATTTTTTTTTTTTTGCTTTGAGTCCTTTTTGATGTGTTACTATTTTTCTGATTATTTATGAAGATTAGCATGGTACATTATTTTTCTAAACATTAATGCAATTTACATTTAATACTTCTTATTCTACATTCAAATTTCCTAATTAATATATTTTAATAATTAAAGACAACATATGTACTCAGTATCATGTATGCTTGTTTTCTAGATGCTAACGTGGAAGTTACCGCTAAGAAGTCTGACATAACCACATTCCGTGGTGCCTTTGAATCGGTGATGAGGCAGCACTACCCTTCAATGGTGGGACATATTGCTATTAGATTAGTATCATGTCCTTCCATTTGCACAGAAGCTCTGGGGGTTTTGTCGAGGTAAAATTATTTTTCTGAGCTATTTTCTGAAACTTCTTTGAACAACCTTCTGAACATTTGTTTCTTTAAATAATTTTTTGGTGTTATATCTCTTTCCATTAATGTGTAATTACTATTGTGCACTAATTCCTTCATCCCTTCTTTCAGTTTGAGCCCCTACAGCTTTGATGTGTCTCCCTCCAATGTTGACACTCCTCATGTGACTCATGACACTATTCCAATTGGAGCTATTCCTCTTTTTGCCACATCATCTCCTGAATATCAAGAAACAGTTTCTAAAGTTATTAATGCAGCGAATTCAGTTTACCAAGAGTTTGTTAAATCTGAAGAAGGTCAGGGATTTTGTGGACAGATTTGTTTTGTTGGTAAGATACATAAGGTGGTGTGGTATATTCCACCGTAACATACTTCAGTGGATTTATTTGGTAATTTTGTTTTTGATGAATGTCGGAGATTCAGTATTTATTTATTTGTTTAGGTATTTATTTATTTACATGTACATTTTATATATATTTCATACGGGCAATCACTCAATTTACAAAGTTCGATATATTTCTATTATTTATTTATCAGTCTCATGCATTTTTCAGTTTAACATGCCAAGGTACCAGTGACAACAGCTCTGGACAGACTAATTTATTGTTCAATAAGCCATATAATATTTTAGTGTAATTTAAGTTTCTATATGATAATATTTGCTATTTGTGCATAGTCATGAGAAACTTGGTGAGGGCAGATATAAATTCTGTGTTGCTAAATTTAGAAATTTGTATTGTACTCTTTCTAGTTGAATAATATTGGAATTATTATAATGGAGACCATACTGGTGATGCATACATAATAATTGGTTTTACTAAAGAGGAATATAAAGTTTTGAGCGTTACTATGCTTGTAAAGTCGATTGTGACTCTTTTCAAAAATTCAGTCCATTATAACATTATCAAGATTTTATCCAACCTATTTACTTTACACTCTTTCAAACTTCCAAGCTGAATGAATGTACTGTGATATTATTTGAAAAGGAGATATGCCATTTAATCACTGTAAAATTATTGAATGGTAGAAGAAGAACTGAAATAGTAGTTTTATTTGCATTTCCTATTTAAATTTTTCTTACAATACTGATAGTTCAAATCAAATTGTGTAATTCAATAGCAAAGTGCCTGCAACAATAATCACAAAAGCAAGAAACTTATTTTGTCTCCTGAAAATTACAGGTGATGGAGTTGGCTCTGTTTTGGGCTATGATGCCTTGTGTCGCACAACTCAATACCAGTCTAGACATGACAGCGAGAATAGTATCCTTGAAACTGAGCAAGTACATGATGAAAATGCTGATAATGGAGGAGACACACTTCATCCAAACAAACATTTAACTGCTCCTCAACCTAGGAGGCGATCTTCCTCAACAAGGTAATATGCTTTTTGATTTCATTCAGTACATGTTATGTAACTATCTTTGTTTCTTTAAGGGCAAAATTTTACCTCCTGTGTTGTATTGTAGGTTTTTGTAGTATTTCTGGATGAGGAAAGTTTTTATTAATTTTTTTAAAAATGGGAATCCTTCATTTGAACTCCAAGCTGATACCTATGTATCCATTACATAAATTCTTAGGATGAAGAAATTTCATTTAATCAAGCTTGTACCAAGAAAATATTTTTTAAATTGCTTTAAAATAATTTATGTATTATATTTTATTTTACATGATTGGTATTTTCAGACAAATTTAAACAATTATTGTATATGATGGTTCATTGTATCTTGGTATCTTAATTAAATTATGTTTATAAGAACAAAAAATTTGTTATATATCGCTCCTTGCAGATATTTATCTAGGCCTTAGTAACTCATTATAGAATTCAGAAAATGCTATGTGAACCGAAATTTCAAATTCTTGATAACTCAGTTATTTATTGTGTGTGAAATGAAATATTTAAGTTCTCGGGAGGAAGAAGGCGGTGACTAATTTTTGGCCAAGAGTAATGGATATACTTTCAAATATGGAATGTCTAGCACAATTTTCTCAATTTGGAATTTGGATTATATGTGACTATCCATTAGGGTGGTTTTGGATAAGGAGACCTAAGAATTTTGATTCTTCAACTAACTGTATTTCTGTTTTGTGTATTACAATAATATAGTGGCCAGGGAAAGAAACAAAATATACTGTTAGGGGAAGTCAGGTACTGTTTTCTCATCATTTCCAACATAATTGATACAAAACAAAGAGTGGAGTTTAGATAAAACATGGTAATTATTAGTATGGTATTTTGTAGTAAATGTGTCATCAGAAGAAAGACTCATTTTGCAACTTGAGGTTCAGGATGATTTGGGAAAAGAATTGGGTCTTAAACTGTATCTTGAGGAATTCAAGGAGATTGCTTCTTTATTCTTCAGTTCAACTTACACATTTTATTTCTTCACATTTCAGTGAATATTCTCATCATTGTAAGCTGGAATTTGAAGTTAGTGAATTCTTCATGTTTGGGAGTCCCCTCTCTCTTGTCTTAGCCTATAGGAAGATATCTTCCAGCGATGATAAAAGTAGTAAGTAGAACATGAGATGTATCTTGTGAAGCTTTATACTTTATTATGTAATGTATGTTATTTTGTTTCAATCTTATTTATTTTATTATTTGAGATATTTTTATTTCAGCGCCTATTCCGAGACCTCAAGTGCAGCAAGTGTACAACCTTTTCCATCCAACAGACCCAGTATCCGCGAGACTGGAACCACTACTTTCAGCTCGTTTTTCAATGCTCCCACCTGTTAATATTGCTCGGTATCAGAAGTATCCCTTGGGCAATGGGCAGCCATATCATCTGCGTAAGAATTGTCCAAAATTCACAGTTTTACAAGTCTCTTCTCTTTGATTTTTTGTTTCTTTTTCATAAGTTTATTTAGATTTGTTATTTCAAAAGGTCAACTCAGGAATTATTTGATAAATTAATACTACTTATTTTTAAAGAAAAAAAAAAACAAAAAACAAACTTAAATCCCAATTTTTGTATAAATTGGTTTAAAGTATGTATTAAGATAAACTCATTAACATTTTGAGATCACTTATTCACTCATATAATTCAAGAGTTGACTGTAGTGCCAGTTTGGAAATGACACTTAACCGACAAATTCAATAAAAACTTTGTTGCATGAGTTTTGATTGCCTGCATGAAAATCATATAAACTTGACAGAAAAGTGAGTTGTTTTACCACCTTATCAATTTGAGCTGTTAAGTTCTCTTTGTCACTGTCTGCAGTGGAATTCATCCAAGCAAACCCCCAGATGTTTGCTGAAGGCCTGAGTGTAGCATCTCCGTCACCAGGTCATATACGTCGCATGTCTGATGTCAGCATCCAGAGTACTGTCTCAGGGGTCATTGACTCACTGCCTCTTCAAACTATCAATGCCTGTACGTGTTCCTTTTTTGTGTATTCTTATGCCAACACAATCAACGAAGTGTTTGAAAAATTTTCATGGATTTTGTTATGATTATAGTTCTTTAATTTTTGTTCTTACTTTTCATGTAATGTCATTGTTGAAAGGAATAATGAAAATATTTTATTGTATGCCCGTTTAAAAAAATTGGGCCTCTTTATACAACACCTTGTTTATTGGTTCATTCAAACAACAACAAAATTGCATGCGCTAATGATATTAATAGAAAATCTAATTCGATTGATTTTTCTTGTATGTTGTTTTTTAATTACCTTTGACTGTTTTTTTGACGTAAATGTTTATTAAGTCAGTCATTTATTTCTTTGAATCACAAACTTGGTGAATTCTTTGTTGTTCTCACAAAATAAGTAGAACTGCCATGTAAAACCAGAGCAGCTGTTGTTATTGAAATTACTTTCTATAACCATCTGCACTGTTACTGATTGTAGAAGTTGTGAGTGTATTAACTAGTCACTTCTTTGACTCCTTATTTCCCAAAAATTTTCTATCTATACTCTGCCACTACATCTATTCCATGGCTTTTCTCTATTTTAAATGAAGAATAAAACTTACTGTTTGTTTCATTTTGTTGTGAAGTGATTTACTTTATTAATAATGTATTTCTGTGATATTTACCTCATCAGGAATAATTTATGTTAAACTAATGTTTCTCTGCTTAGAAAACTGATTTACTAAAGTTATATTTAATTCATTTTTCGTTAGTTTTACTGGTTTTGCTCATTTCAGAACAAGCATTAAAAAAATGTCTTCATTTCTTACTTTTTCATATTCCTGTTGGTTATTCATCTGCTATTTCATATTTACAGTGACCAAGAAGTGGTGGGGTACAAAACGCTTGGACTATGCCCTTTACTGTCCAGAAGGACTGGCCAACTTCCCCACTAATGCTCTGCCTCATTTATTTCATGCGAGTTACTGGGAGTCTTCTGATGTGATAGCATTTATTCTAAGACAGGTAATTTCCAAAACTATTTTTGTATCATACCATCTTTCTCTGTTACCGTATTTACCTGAATATAGTCCTCCCCTGCATACAGTCCCCCTTATTTTAGAAGGCAAAATTTAGGGGGAAAAAATGAAGTTGAATAAAATTAAAGTCTTTTAGGCTGAAGAGAAATGCTCATTTAAAATTCCATGTGAAATGGTTGGCTCTGGAAAGTACAATCAAATACTTTAAAATGAAAAGCTAACTGGTGCAGTTCAACTTCTTCTCCCGACATTGCCAGATCCACACGGACTCCAGTTCTACTTCAAATTCTCGTCCCACTGCTTCGTTTCAATGTGTGAGCATTATTTTGAACTCACAGTTTTAATTTTGCATCAAAGCATCATTGATCACCCAACTTTCGTTGTGTAGAAAAAGATCCCTGTCTTGATAAAATTGTGTCACGGTCAGAACGTTGATGGTAATCAGTCATTCCTAGATGACATGGACCAGTTCGGTTTCCACTTCGAATGAGCGTCAAATCCTGCCATCATTAATTGATGTTCTTTGTGTTACGTTATGTTACGTATATGGTAAGAGGACTTAAATTCTACTCCTCTTGGTATATGGCCTGCATTTGCTTTACTGATTTTCACCCATGAAACTCTAAATTAGCAGTTTCCCCGTCCTTAACTCCAAGTATAGTCCCCCTGATGGAATTTTGGGCGATTTTTTTTTTCCCGATAGAAAAAGAAAAAAGGCATACTATATTTGGGTACATACAGTAATTTCCAACATTTTCTTTTCCATTTTATTGTTGACATTACTTTTGGTGAGAGAGTGCTTTAGTATATTCTTTATGCTTAAACTTTGTTTTATTGATTGTGCAAAGTTTGGTTCACAAATATAATCATATTAGAATAAGTATTATCATTTTTAAACTACAGGTCTTTCAAAAATCATTTTTTATTCTGAACAAGGTGGTAAGTATATTTATATTGACAGTTTTTGTAGAGTTCTTGCTGTTCTGTAGAATTTATACATAGTGTGTTTTGTTTTTGGCAGTGATGCAAAATTAGATTTTGTTGTGTCCCCATAGAATAAGGAATAATCTTAGCTCATGTTGGTGATGTCAAATAGAATATCTTTGTATTTAATATCACTTACATTTGAATGAGAGTTGTTAAAGAACAGCATTCCAAGTTGTAATTATAGTACTAATACATGTAAAAATACTTAAAGAGCTATGATTTTGGAACTTTGGAAGTTTTACTGTATATAAGTTGTTTTTAAAAGTTATTTCTGTATAGATTAAATATTTAATTTCCGCAGTTTTGTCCCTTGGTGATTTTCTTTATTTTTTGGTTTCCTTGTATTGCTTTGTTATAAGTTTAAAGTGGAAATTATTTTCATACTGAACTTTTTTACTTTTTTGACCTTTCTTCAATTTTTTAAATGTATGTAGGATGAAGTACTTGTTTTCAGGTCAATAATTAGATGGCATGATTTAAGTAACATCATTAATCATTGACCTGAACACCATTTATCCAGTACATAGTATAATATATAACTATTGATTTTCAGAAAATGTGACATATAAATAAATCAACATTAACCCTAAGTTTTACAGTCATTATGAAGTATAAATGTGGTTTCTGCTTTTTTAATTCTTGAACAATAAATTTGCCCCATACAGTTTCATTCTTCTTTGAAATAGATATGAACATGGTTTTTTTTGAGAGATCTATAATTTGTTAAAGTAATTGGCTTATATATTTGTTGATGCATAAGGTCTTTTTGGCTGAATCCTTTGTCAGTGCTGTATTATGTACACCAAAAATTGTCTAATGTGTGAGTAAATGAACAGATGGACAAAATCTTCTTCCTCTTATTATGAAGTTGCTTTCAACTCTCAACAAAGTTCTGTTTAGAAATTTAAGACACTTTTCTTCTAAGTTATTGTTTGAGTATCTGGTACCTGTATCTATTGTATGACAAATCATTATTTTGATCATTTTCCTTTTGGTAAATTATTTTTATTTGATAATAATTTAATAACTTCTTTTTTACTATTGGTCTTTATCAGTTGTCTTAGGACTTTATTTTTTGTATTATAATTGCTTTTTGTATAATTTCTGATTGAAATATTTTTTTTGACAGTTGGGACGGTCTGACTTAATTCCTGTGGCTACGGGTGAGGACCCCGCAGTCTTTAGTCCCAGTCAGCCTCGAGAAAAATGGATTAGAAAGAGAACATCTGTAAAATTAAAGGTCAAATAAGTTTTTCAACATTTGTATAAATTAATGAACATAATGTGTAAAATATTTCTTTACGAGATCTTTATATTTATTAAATTCTTTAGAATGTTGCGGCAAATCATCGAGCTAATGATGTTATTGTGAGAGAAGGTGCTCCTCAAGTACTTGTTGCAAGATTTATGTATGGACCCCTTGATATGATCACTCTGACAGGTTGGTATATTTGAGATTTGAAATTATTTTGTAGATGTACATAAACAACTTTTAATATCTTTTAGATCCCATAGTTATCATAGATCTTAATATCCCATAGATCATTAGATCCCATGATCAATATACTAGACACCACTCTAAGACTCCACTAAAAGATATTAAAAGTTGTGGGGAGCTAGGGGGATTATAGTACCCCTCCCCCATTGGACCTGAACTCTCAACAAATGAAATTGAAATTGATGAAAGGCATACTTTGGAAAAGTGTAACCATATATTTTGCTCATGTTATAGGTAAATGTAATACGAATTTGTATTACAATTACTGTGTATTACGTGCACTGGTCGAAGTGACATGCAACACTAGGTGGTGTCCATGCAGTCTAAACTCTGCAATACTTGTATAAGCGATGTAGCGCAACTGCATTGCTGACAGCACAACTGTAACGACTTGTTCCTCCAAGTCGTCATGGGAGTATTTTCAATATCACTGTGGCATGTGCCAAGAGCTACTCCCCTCGAATTGTGTGCTATTAAGTACACAATGTTTTGACTTTTAATATAAGTCGTCATCAGGCGTAACTAACTATTACAAGAAACATAACTACTGAAGAATTTATCAGTATATTCAATGTAATCTCAAACACAAAATAGGTTTACAACAAAATCATAAAATGCACAAACTATTTTGTAACAAGTTACTCCTCCAAGTTGTCACGGGGGTAATTTCAATATCACTGTAGCGTACCATAAGCTACTCCCCTCGACTTCTGTTCAAGGCAGCATGAAGCCTCCTCTTACATGGAGATAAACAGTCACGTGATCTGCTAATGCTCGAGCAATGCGAATCTTCCACTTGTAAAAATAGTTTTACTTCAGCTCCAGCGACCGAAGCGTCACTTTCTCTTTTAAAAACAGATCAGCCTCACAAACAAAATGAAGGGCACTGGTTACTACGTTACAACAACTCACGGCTAGCCTCCAATGTTATTAACTTGTGAGGAGACAATAGGTGACATCTTTCTTTACAGGAACTTTCCTGCTTCACAGAGAATGGGATGGTATTGAGACAAATTTAGTGAATTATTGTATTTGGTTACAGTATTGTGCTTATTTCTTAGTTTTCAAATTAAGGAAAACAAAAATATTCATAAATATGTTCACTTTTTTTCAAACATTTTAGAAAATACTTGACTGATTCCAAACATAGTCCTCGTACATGATTTTATCATTGAATAACTCATTTTTATAACTATTTTTCCATCTTTTATTGGTGTGTACCATTCAATTGTATGTGTGAAGTTCATGAAGTTTATTATCTTAATCAAAAATGTAGAAGATTTTTAGCAATATTTTTCTCCTTCATTTCAGGGGAAAAAGTGGACATACATGTCATGAAAGATGCTCCTGGCGGTGAATGGATGTTGCTAGCTACTGAAGTCACTGACAAATCTGGCCGTGTTACTTATACTGTTCCAGATGACCAAGCTCTAGGTTATGGAATGTACCCTATCAAAATGGTTGTGAGGTATATTTTCTTCAACATATCAGCATTTTCTGAAATTTGTGGAGCTTTTTTATTGTTTTGATAATTGCAAAGTTTATTTATTTTTATTAAAGCAGCTAAAAAATTTCATTGTATTACAGAGATATTATAATACCTGTGAGTAGGAAACTGATACCTTACAAACTAAAGAAAAATATCTATAAGCTGAAGTATAATTTATGTATATAATATTTGAAATTATTCCAAAACAACAAAATATTAAAAGAAAGTATTTTTCTGTATAATTCAATTTACTTTCATTTAGTAATTAAAAGTGAAAAAGAAAGTATATAATTTTTCACTATCTTTTATTATTACTTTTAAATATTTTCAAAAATCCCATCTATTGTTTTATTTTCACTTGGAAATTTGTTAAACAGTTTTTCAGCTACAATATAATTGTTTTTATATCAACTAACAGTTTTATATGTTTTTGGAATGAGAATACTTTTACTTCTAATTCTACTTGTAGACATATATTGATATTTATGTTCCTTATAATGATACACAATTGCTTCTAAGGAAAATAATTGTTCAGTTTAGTGGGTGATTACTTGTTGCGAAAGTATTTTGTAAAATAATTTTTAGTTGTAACAGATTTAGATTATTAGAATAAGCTCCACCTCTAGCAATTTTCCCCTTAACTTAAACACTCTGAAACAGGGTAAATTACCTAAGTGTTTTTTTATGAAGTTAGGTAATTTATAAAAAAATAAAAGAAAGATACTTAGTCTTCTTTAATATATGTTCAATATGTTTATTCCATTTTAAATTAAAGTTAATTATAATTCCTAGGTATTTGTAGCTTTCAAGTCTTTTTAGTATCTTGTTTGTAATTTTAATTTCTATATTGATTTGTACACTATTTCAGGAATTTCCGAAAGTAATATAGACAGTTTTATCAATATTTAACATCAGATTATTTGCTTTAAGACCTTTATCTGTCTTGACCAGTAGTTGATTCATCTTATGCTTCTGTCCATGTTTTTTCCTTAGTTATTGCACTATATCATATGACACAATGTCATCAGTAGTAATATCTTATTTCTAAAATGCAACTTCTTTTAAATATCCCTTTTTCTCCCATTATCTAATTGCCAAAAATGAGATACCATTACAAACGGACTTACAAAAAATTGATTACCAACTGCTCAATGATTTAATGAAGAATGTAATTGGTTCATAACATGCCTACTATATGATGCTACTCACAGGTCATTGACAAAGTCCACAGAATTAAAATTGTTATTGTTGTCTCGAAGAAAGTAAATAACATTTATTATTAAGTTCAATACATTTATTTACCTTCCATACAAAATAATGGATATCCGTTGTATATATACCATTTACTGCTTCATAATCCAGAGGACCTATTGGTTGGTACTTTCATGTTATCTTTAAATATTATCTTTAAATATTGTCGAGAAATAAAAGGCTTTTCAAAATTGCAGTGATTTCAAAAAATAATGACAGTGTAAATATGTTTAATATGAGACTAGCCCCATTGTGGAGAAAATGAGGCAGGTTTCATGCAAGTTGTGTCACTAGAGCATCTACTACTCCAGCAATATCTCAGACTAAAAGAAGAGAGACATGGTCCTCATCGTCCATTTCTGATACCTAAGCAGTAATGAGGGTCTCTTGAGCTGAGAATTGTATGCAGCAAGAACATCAAAATATCCTCTAATAATTCTGAAAATATGCTATAAAATGAACACTATATTTATTGTTATTTATTGAAATGGAAAATGAATTAATTATTTGAACTAACAAAATCTGTATAGTTTTCTTACAAACAAAATACATTATTGAACAAGTTACAGTGTAAACTTACTGGTTTCTTATAGTTAATACTATTATGCATTGAACAACAATAATACTCCATAGATTTTGTGGATTTCGTTAATGTCTTNAAAAAAAAAAAAAAAAAAAAAATCAGATAAGCCTGTGTATTTGTAACACTGAATTCCTGTTTATGTTTTTTGTTTCTTTCACAGGGGTTTCTTGCTCCAATGATGGTTGCTTTGTCTTTGGTTTGTCTGTGTGACTTGTTTTGAGTCTTAACAGACAAAAATACCGTTGTCTTTTTGTATTTTCCTTTTTGAGTAAATGGGATCAAAATTAATTTTTGTGATCTAAACATACCATGAATAGCATCAGCAATTATACACATTTAAACCTACTACTCATAATACACCCAAAAAAATGCATTAAAATTACTTTGTGTAAATTTGTATTAACAACATTTCAGAACTGTGCTCACTGTTCTCATAGTATAGCTCTTCTGTGAAAGTAAGCTTTTAAATATTAGTCTCTTCTCTCCTGTAGTCTAATCCAGCATTTGAAAAATTTTCTTGAACACAACTTGGGAAGTGTTTTTGTCATTATCTGTTACTCAGACATTACTTTCATTTGAATGTATAAAAGTTTAATTAAATTAGATAAGAGTAATGTTGCCTTTCACTTGTTAAATTAGTTGGCAGTGCCCTTATTTACGACATGTATTAATAACGTACAAACACTTTAATCGTTCATACTTTTACATAACGTTTCGGGGATGTATGTTCCCCCTCTTCAGATGTATTTTATATTTTCTACAAAAAACATAGAAATTATCAGGTATATCTCATCACTAATCTCCAGTACTCTGTTACAAATATTCAACTTACATATGTGAGAAAGTACAAACCTGAATGTTCTTATGATGCATGCGTATATTGATTCAAAGTTGTGTTGAACTTATTAAAATTATCTTTTGCTATGTTCATCTATTTGTGGGTCATGCGGTTGTAGCCTGTGTGCGGCATTCGGTGCTATCCTCCAACTCTGATCTACCGAACTGAGGCCCATCAGCTCTGTGCGGTACAGGCTGTCTTCATGCTATGACGCAACCGTGTGGTGGGGGAAATAATGTGGGAATGAATTATCTATAGTTTTTATTTATATTTTTTTATTATATTTAATATTGTGTCATATTTTGAAGTGAATATGTTTGACTCTACTTGTGTATTCATAACTTTGTTAATTTTAATGTTAATTGATTCTGCTATGATTCTTTTTTGTTTATTATGTTCGTAATCCACAATTGTTGTATTTTCAAAGTCAATCTTATGGCCTGTTTTTCCTATATGTATATTTATACCACCCTCTTTATTTTTATTTATATTACTTTTGTGTTCACGTATTCGAGTCATTAGTTTGCGTTTAGACTGTTCAATATAAAAGTATAAAAGTTTACTGGTGAATCCTGTAGGAAATGTTTTTGTCATATATCGAATCCTCTTTCAGGGGTGACCACACTTCTGTTGATTTCTACATGGCCGTTGTTCCTCCGAAAACTGAAGTTGTGGTATTCAGCATTGATGGTTCGTTTACTGCTAGTATGTCTGTCACAGGACGAGATCCCAAAGTTCGTGCTGGGGCAGTTGACATAGTCAGGTAGTAATTTTGGATATTGTATGTTCTTATAAATTATATTAAATTTTGGGAGACCTTACTCTCATCCTCAGCACTGAAACTCCACAATTCGGACAATGTGTTGGTGCAAAGTTCCAGCTATGTTCAGCTGCATATGAGAGTAAGATCTCCCAAAAGCATGCTCAAGAACTAAAGGTAAATGTTTCATGAAGTTGTATGAGAAAATATAATTTAATATAATGAGTTGCCTTATGATGACTTCACTGTGTGGAATTCCTTTAGAAAATTCCGTGTAATTTGTTTTGAAACTCTCCTTGAAATATTTTTTCTTTCAATGTTTCAGGCATTGGCAGGAGTTAGGCTTCCTAATAATTTATATTACGGGTCGGCCAGATATGCAACAGCAAAAAGTGGTTGCATGGTTATCTCAACACAACTTTCCTCATGGATTGGTCTCCTTTGCTGATGGTTTGTCCACCGATCCTTTAGGTCATAAAGCAGTTTATCTTAAGAATCTTATTCAGGTGTGTATTAGCTATATTTATCATTATTCATTAAGTGCATTCAGTTTCTTTATAAAATGTGTGTATATTAGTTTCAGAAATTTTAAAATTTTGGAAATGTTCAGAACTAATTTAGAAAAATATTTCATGATTTTTATATCTTATGCTTTTCTTTGGGAAGTCATGATGAATTAAATTGAATCACTCATAATATGGATTTTTGTTTATGAAACATATGTTGATGTCCTTGTGTGAAATAGAAAATTAAACAACTGAGCCTAATATCTTGGGTGCAAAATAGCTTTTTTGGGAGTCACCACTGATAATGAAAGTGATATGAATAAAGCTAAGTTAAAAAGGCATTTGATGATTACTCTAAAACTTTACAGTGGCATAGATATAATTGTAGAAATCTTGATTTACAATGTAATATTGAAACAGTCTTGTAGGGACCCATAACATTTCTTTGGAGAACATTAATAAGTTTCTTTTATTTTCTGCTTTCAGGAACATGGTGTTGTAGTGCATGTAGCTTATGGAAGTAGTAAGGATATTAGTGTCTACACTTCAATTGGCTTAAAACCAAGACAAATTTTCATTGTTGGCAAAGTCTCCAAAAAGCACCATGCTTTGGCTACAGTTTTGGCAGATGGCTATGCTGCTCATCTAACAATGCTTCTTTCACATGGAGGTTCACGTCCCGCCCAAGGCAATGCTCGTATGGTTATACCTCGTGGATATTTTGGCTTACCTGGTCAGAATGCTTCCCTCAGGAGACGAAGGTATGCTGTGAATTCTCTGTATTTAATTGCGAGATACATATAGTGTAGTGAGCAGCGTATTGTGTTGTAGAACCTTTTTAGATGTCATGCAGCCAATGGTAAGGTTATTTGGAGGATGATCTGTCTCTCAGAAAAATTTACTGGCAAGATTAGTTCTGAAAAACAGAAATACATAATCCTTGTTGTGTCAATTTATTTATCAGAGTTAATTAGAGTGACTCTATGCTGGAAAATTAAATTACTGGGAAACATTCTTAATGTTATCCTTTACCATTAAGGGAATAATTTTCTTTTTTTATGCCTCATGGAAAAGAAAATTAAAAAATGATTTTTGAAAATAGAAATAGTTGATGAGGTGAGTGTAACTCTCTTTTCTTTTCAGCTTCCATTTCTGAAAAATAGTTGAGATAACTTTTTGAGTTTGAGTACTTGTGATTCTCTGAATACTTCACTATTGTGTTTTGTTTTTGAATTTATTACTAAATGGGATTTTTGTTATTTTTAAGTAATGAAAATTAACTTACCAGTATTTTTTTCTAAGTGCTTTTCAAATGTATGATCTTGTTCCTTACCCTAAACTTTTCCCAAGAGCTGTTTTGTTTGTTTAGAAGGAGCGTTCATGAGTTATGTGCTGATGAAAATTAAATCATGATAATATTACGTTTTCAGGTAAATAATTTCCAAATGAGTTACATTTTTTTTTTGCTTTTCAATAAAACACTGCGGCAATAAACTCTAAAGGACCATGACTAACATGTGAAGTAAACATTTTAGTAACCAATGCCTTTTTTACTTGTTTTACAGATTCTGTAATTTTTGCAGTATTACTGCATGATTGTGTGTAATTTATTTTTAATTAATTCCTCTTTAATTAAAAAAGACATGTATAAATTTCTATTGCCTACTAATTTTCTTTCTTGTAGTTATGGAAATAACAATCTAACTTGCATGTTTTTAAATTGGCTATTTTATTTAGTTCTGTGAGTGTCAGGAATCGACAACCATTCTGTGACCTGTTACGCATGTGGTTTCTAATGTTGATTATTGTAGTTTTTGCTCTGCTTTTTTTTTAATGCTAATGTATAACCCAATAAAATAAATCTACATTTTCGGGATTTTTCCTTTACTTTCAAAAATTTATATGTGTAAAATATTTTGAACGGTTAAAAAAATACTTTAAATATTTTATCTTTAAAGCTGATTACCTAAAACTTTTGTTTAAAGAAAACTACACCTCCTTACTTAATTTTATAACCATTATATACTATTTTGAACCATATTGTTTTATTGATTAGATACATACATGGAGCACGAGAGAGAAAATGTTTTGGTATTCAATGTTTCTGTATATATTATATTTTTCGAGTTGCCAAATTATTGTAGTTTAGGCTGCACACACTTGTTAGGACAATATGCACTATTTTGTAAAAAAACAGTACTTAAACCTCTGGGCAAAGAAATTGTAATATACAGTAACAAACTTAATAGAATATATCTTAATTTTACTGTATTTGTATGCATGATTTATATTCCATATTTGTAGCTTCATTGTTGAATTGATGATTATGAGATAAATCATAATTAATTTTTAATCAGTGATTTATTTATTGGGTAAGATTTCAGTTTTTTTGACATGATATGTGAGTTAATTCTGCCTGACTTTTGGAATCATTTTTGTGGTATTGTATAGACTTCCTCTGTAGTTATTATGTGATTGGCAGCATCCTGATTTGTTTCAGCAATGAAACGTCAGTCCCTTCACCTGCTCGTGGCAGCATCTGTCTAAAGAAAAAAGTGTACATTAGTCATGTGTAGCACAGTGTACAGAACCAGCACCTACTTGTTAGTAGGGAAAGAGAAACTGCTTGTTCCCTCATGATGGTAACTATCTATTTTTTGTTTCTCTTTTTATGAGTTTGAGTTCATTTCTGTTCTATTTATTTCAGCTGTCTCATTGCCTTAAGCAGTAGAGTGAATATAACTTGATATCAAAATTGTTAAAGTGGTTCGCAATTTTGAGCTAAAATAATTTTTGGAAATTTAAGGACAGGGAGAAAGAAAAGAGAAACGAAACATGTTTCCAACTGTAGGAAAGATATGACGTGATACAAATTTTAATTGCAGTTTTGGGCTTTCCTATGTGTACATTTTGTGTACAGTTAATATGATTTGTTAAAGAGTTTGGTGTTTTCTCATGCTTATGAACAATATGTAAATATTTCTAAAGAATGTCGTTTGCTCTAAGACAACTACTTTCTTCTTTGAAATGGTTCAATAAATTTGAATGTAGAAATTTAAGTGTTAGTTTGACTGTAATCTTTCTTATATTATCATTGTGTAGCGCTGATAAGATTTTATCTGTTATTCAGAAGCATGTTAATACTATTTTTGCATGATAAAATTATTTTTTTATTACATCTTGAAATAAGTGTCATGATTGTTGTGACCTTTTGGCTTGTCCAGCATTACATTTCTGTATTACTCATTTAATCTTCTTATTATCAATATATTTGTCAATTTTATTTATTTGCCAAGTTATATTTATTTACTGTCTCTTATTAATCCAAACCCTGGAAAGTACATGCAGTTCTCATTTCATCTTTCATAGCCAACCACTACATTTTTTTGTCCTGCAATTGTTTGGGACTCTACTTACACAGTTTTAGATTTTTTTCAGCCCTGGAACTGGATAAGGTGAAAGTAATTAATAATTTTGTATTATTTTTATTTTTGTATTATTTTAATCTAATATCTAATATGTTTCTCTTACTCATGAACCAGAAAATGTTTATATAGACAGGTAGCATGCAGCTTCTGTAAGACACACATCACATCATGAAACCGGATCGTGCTATTTGTGTTTCGCAGTAAGAAATAATGTTTCATTTCCTGTAATGTAGTTAGTTGTTCTTCATATATTCAATACCACCCTGTTTCAGAATGATGACATTAATACATCGTTGGCACCAAGTTTTGTATGTTCATGATTTGAGCTTCTGAATATCATATAACAGAAGCTGCCTTTATTTACTAGGTCTGCGAAACGAGCAACATCTTATCCGTTGATGGGTGGTGTGGATTGCTTGGAACGCAATGCTAGCACTCGCTCTCGTCGAATCCCCCGCACACCCTGTGCTTCTTCTGGCAAGCTCTGACGGCTACATGGTTTTTCTTTCTGGCATTCAATAGGTAAATTGATGGGTACAAAAAAATGTGCAGTGCTTAACAATGAAACTAATGATGTATTACCACGTACTTCTGATCAACGTTTTTAGGAAGTGAATCATCAAAAGTTATTTTTTTAAAAGAAATCATACTACCTTAGGACATGTTTTATTGATGTTGATTTATTGATTTGCTCATAATTTTCACTGGCAGTTAAACAGTTAAGATTGCTGGATTTGTTGCATGTATATTTTATTGCACACTCAGGTTTCATGTGGAACCAATGGTCTTAAACTGTTCTTCTTAGAGAAGATGATGTGAATAAGTCGATATTAATCATTACTTTTTAAAAATTATTGTTAAAATATTTTTAAATGTTTGTTCAAATGAAATGAATGTAAAAGAATGTTTGGATTATTTGTGACTGACTTAATAGAAATGTATTTATGAATACCTGGTTCATATGTAAACATGACGCTTATAAATGTATGTGAATATTCATAGTTGATGTTCACATCTTCACCGTTCCTTACAAAGTAATGGATGTAATGTAAAGAAGGTTTGCCCTTTGACAATGTGTACATAATGTATAGATTAGAAAAATAAGAACACGGTATCAAATTAATTGACTTAATTATACCAATTGACATGATGGAACAATGTCCTTGAAATATCTGGAATTTTTGAAGCAATAGATTTCATTTAAGGATTATTGATTCTGAAAGTGATTTCCTTTTTCCTGTGAGATTCTAAATTCAGCTATAATGAAAGTGAAGATTCTGACATTTTATTCCATGTGGACAAATTCATTGTGGACTCAAATACAAGTAGATTTTTAAAGGAGATTATTCTCATTAGTTGGCAAAATGGTGTAAATGAGTCAAAAACATTAAAATTGTACTATTTCTCACTTTACGTGAAGAAATTCTAAGCAGCGCTGTTGTAAAATGTTTCAAAGAATGTTTTACTTATCATCAGCTGATCTGGAGAAGTTAGTCAAAGAATTTAAAAAATCCAAAGTCAAATTATACTTCCACACGTTCTGACCTCAAGATAATTATTCTGGGGACGGTTATTTCCTGAAATAATTTTTCATGAGTTGTAATGTATCATGTTAATAAAACAATGTTTCAGTCATGAAATGTAAGTGCTATTTGTGTGAAGATGATAAAAACACCTCTCAAAACAAAAGGTAAAAATTTTAGTTGAAGGTGTGGTAAACAAAAATGCTGATCTTTAATTTAATCATCAGATGAAGTTTTTGTAGGTTTTTAATTTTTTTGTGTAATGTTAGTCATTTCAGTTTGGGCCACATTCACATGAAAGTACTGTTTTCTCATCAAAATTGTTAGTGATCCAGATCTGATATATTGGTGATGAATTTAACATTGAATATAGTATTAACTAAATTTAGTTTCTGATATTATAAATGTTAATAGTTATGAGAATCTAAAGGTCTGCCTATATATCATTGTCATTCCAGGGTTGTATTGTTTGTCCACAATGATTGTTGTTTATTTTGTAACACAGAGATGTTTTTATAGATTATTTTCAAGAAAACATTTTCCTAAAAAATTTTATAACAGCAGCATCTGTTGTGACTGCATAAGTCTATGTTGAAATTGTTCATGTTATTATAAATATATATAGATGTTCAAAATAGTTTAGGAAAATATGGATTTTAAGACGTGTTCTTCAGAAAGCTAGAAGATATTTTTTTAGAACTAAACTGAACCGGATACTTATGTTACTTAATGTATAATACTAGATATTCTAACTTCAGAGAGAGTACTGGACAGAATACATAACTTGCATTCTTCATTTGTTGTCATCAGGAAAAAAATGTACATTTAGTTCTGAAACAAACTGTCTCCACTAAGAGGTCCTCCAGTATCCTTCAGGGCTTCATGGAGGGAAGAGTGTTACAATTTCTTGACCTTTGGTGCAAGGAGGAGATGTAACTAGCATCTCACTCCTGCTGATTTAGACATGGTATAGGGACTGGTACACTAGTGCACCCCTTGCAACATTAAATCTCTGAGGGGATGGTGCTGTCCGTGGACGCACATGCAGTATGATAATTTGTAACTGGTGGACAACCACCATTACCTGACTGTGTCACAGAGTGGAATAGTAGTTTGAAACATATCAAGCAAATGTTTTCGACTAAGCTTGTATGACTGGTTTGCACCTCATTCTTGGTATTCAGCTGAGGGGTGTTCTTTTACACTGGTCCCAATCCGCATTCCACTGCAGACTGAGCAAGTTTCGTTCTGGACATTACGAGATATGTGAAATTCCCCCAAAGATTCGAAACTTGGCTGTCCAGCCATTAGCTGACCCACTGAGCTGCACAGACTCTACCTTCATTTTTGCTTCACTAAAATTGATTCATTTTTCTGTGATACTTGGCTCTGTGAAAGTAATTAAAGAGTAACTCTTTCTGTCCAATTCTCTCATTTAATGCAAAATGGACAAGTCAGTCTTTGTGCCATAGTTATTTCAAAGTTGTGAAGCATTAGTGACTTTGGTCTTGAATGACATAGAACTACACATGCATATACATGTGTCGTGATTAGTTGTGAAATAGATTTTCTATATATTTTTATAGACCTTATTGCTCCAGATTTGGGGTATTTGGTCCACTTCATTTGCTTAGTAATTCTCTGAAGAAAGTGAATGCAATGTTGATTATTTTATTAGGAATGTGTAAATACTTAAATCAATTTCAAGGTGTTCTAGTTGCTACATGTCCAGAATCATGTGGTGTTATAATTATTCCTGTAAAATACTATTTTGTATCCGATTGTAAATATCATAGTTTTTATAGATTATGATGATTTTATTATGTAGATTCATTCTGAGTTACTAGAACTTTGAGTGGAAAATAGAAAAAAGTTGAGAAAAGAAGAAGCTTTATTCAACACTTGTAGTGTTAGAATTCTAGTCAAATTATAACACTTTTTGGTAGCCTCCTTTAAAAATTTGATTCCAACAAATAATATTTAAAATTATTCTTTAATTTGTTCAAAAATACCTCTTCTTAATTTTACATGAATCCAGATATTTTTCAGTTTGATGCTTAAAAACTGTATAATTTTGGAAAGATAATGAAAATTGCTGTGACCAAAAATCAAAGATTTGTAAAAGTTCTTATGGAATATTTTGTGCCACTCGAAGTAAATTTAGTTATGATAGATGTAGATTGAAGAATGATATATCTATTATTATAAATATTTTGTATATTTTGTCAGAGATAAATTATTTGTAGTTTCTTTTTAAGTCTGAAACTTTTTTTGTGGAGTCACTTAATTAATTTCTTATTTTGCACTGAAAGATTTCTATCTAAATCTATCACTTGTTAACTTGTGGTCATGATGCAGTTAGTGATATTCTAATGGGGTTCTAACTTATGACATGAAGTAGCTTTGTTCTTGTCCTTCATAAGAGCATAAAACGTATTAAGATATTCCTTACGTATACTGTTCCTATCCTTTTGCCAATAATTAATAGTCTTATACTATTTCATGCTGCTATACACAATTAAAATAGAAGAAATAAGCTTGTTTGTGAAGCTTCTGAAAAATTATTAGCTAAATGTAGCTAGGTTTGTCTCCTCATTTTTTTTTCTTCATTAAATCAAACATGTCAAATTTATTCAAACTGACATAAGAAATATGTTTCTAATACATAAACAAAGGTAGATTTATGTGTTGATATATCTGGCTGAGAAAATTTGTTGCTGATTAAGTCCCATTAGCAGGTAATTACTTTTAGTGATGAATATAAATTTCATTAAGATTTGAGTTAAAGCGTCACTAAGTTTCACTTTCTAGTGTAACTGTGTCAGAAATCATTACTCTTTTATTTATATAGCAGCATGAAATTCTCTTGACAATATAATAATAATAATTAAAAAAATAATTGATACTATATTTCACTAGAATCTTCTCTAATAACTGGTCATAGAGTCATTATTTGTACAGAGAGAACAGACTTTTTGACTTAATTTCCACCCCCCCGCCCACATTTCTCTGTTGTATGCTGTCCCATATTAAATTCGTATCTGAATTTCCGCAAAAACAGAATGTATCCTTTTGGTGAATAGGTTGTATTTTAGAACAAAATCAGTCAGACAATATGTACTGCATTATTGGTAGAATTGGAACTGCAATTGCCATAATTCTATGAGGAGTTAAAGGAAGGTATAATAGAGAACCAGCATTTTATGATATGAAATCAAAGTCAAGTCATTTTATCAATATGATTGCTTTTCAGACCGTGTATTAGTATTTTTATTTTATTATAGGCTCCAGTATTGTGGTGAAAGAAATTGTGATGTATACATATTTGCTGGTTGTCCATTTCCCTCCAAATTCAACTAGTCATAAATGTAATAATTTCAGCTATATTCAATAAAGATGTCCTTGTGAACAATAAGTTACAAAGATTGTCAATATCCTTTTCCTGACCTTGGAAATTCATTTGCTGTTCCTTCTGAAGGACTCTAATGACCTTGCCGTTGATGAGCCCTATAGGTCCACACACACAAAAACAAAAAAAACCAACAACAAACAAATAAACACCTTCTGAATTACTTAATTGTGACATGTTTGTTGATGCAGGTTTGAACAAATAATTGGTGAGTCTGCAAGAATGATAAAAACTTTTGGATGGACTGTGCTTTTGTCCAATTTGAGTCAGCTTAAATGTTGAAAAGTAAACAGTACTATTTCATTCCATTAAAAATTATGCTTCAAAAGTCAATCTATCCCTGAACAGGCCCTGAAGGTGCCCAAGGGTTATACTTATGAATAAATTTTTAGTTTCTAATTACCGTACATATTATAAAAGGATGTTCAACTTGGAGTTACATTAATAACAGTTCTTAACCTATTTGGAATGAAATATCAGTTGTTGTTTTTATTGGGGCTTTAGGGCTTTAGGGCTTGCCAACATCAAGGTTATTAGAGCCCTTTATATATCAGTTCATATCAATCATGTTACGTCGAATGAAAATGGGAGACGGGACCGGGATTCGAACCCGGGACCTTGAGCTCTACGCGCTCATNACGGGCCCGAGAGGCGAACGGGATGGCGCAGTTGGTAAGCGCATGAGCGCGTAGAGCTCAAGGTCCCGGGTTCGAATCCCGGTCCCGTCTCCCATTTTCATTCGACGTAACATGATTAATCTGTTACCTGGCGGTGAGGTTCACCGTAATCTAAGAGATTTCTATGTTTGTGAATCAGTTCATATCCCAAATAATTTCCATTTCCGGAACATGGTTTGAAAAACAATTTTAACACCTCACCAGTTACTAAATTGTACTGGTACAATATAATGAATGATTCCTTGGTATTCAACTTGTAGTTTTGGAATCAAACTGTTCTATTTTTCTTCAGATTTAGAGCCCCCCTCCCCCTGCCAAAAAAAAATAAAAATAATAATAATTAGAATAATAAAATTGTGATTCTCACATATAATGATGAATCTATTTCATCAGAAAATTTGAATTTAAAAAAAAAGAATACCTTTTCTTTTCTTTTTTAAAATTGGAAATTCATTTTTCAATATTGTAATTTCATTTAATCTGGTTCAATAACATGTAGCATGTTTATTTTTGTATTTCCAGCATTTACAACAAATATGTGAATATTACAGTAACTTATAGTTCTTTTACACATTCTATTAATTATTTAAAACATACTTTGCTTGGAATATGTATACCCTGTCAGAAAAACACATTTTTTGTACTAATTCAAAATATACAGTGATTAGTTATTTACATCAAGGAACTGATATTTTGAATAACTTGTGAAGGACTTTAGAAAGAAAGATTGGGTCATATACCAAGATTTTCTTATCTCAATCTTCAATATTCTTCACCAGTCCACCTAAATAGTTAATATTGGCCAAAATTACTGTTGCTGTTAATTTCTTCATAATATTCTCCCAATACGTGTGTGTATTACTTCGGTTATTTTGTTTCTTCTTCTTCAACCTCTTTTTCACCAAGCATTGTTGAAGTGCGTGAGATTCAGTTTTTTAACATCCCCTTTTTTTTTTGTCAACTCCACTGGAACTCTACCTTATGGGTAAGGTATCTGGTCTAGTAGTGTGTGGGAGACTTGCCTATGATCCAGCGATCTGCGCAGTGGGTTGTCCGTCATGACATGAGACAAGATAGTTTTGAACTGCCCTCTCTCACACATCCACTAGAAGAGCGTAAGTTCTTGTGCGGAACAGTCAGCGGTCAGATATGGGTATCGAGTTTCACCACCCAAATCGATGTGCGAGAGGGACATATCCCCAACTTAATTTCTCCCTTCGGACAACCAGCCTATAGAATCACTGGGTTTACGTCATTTGTAAATGTATTGTTTTGCCATGAAGTGTGGGAGATCATTCCATTTGTAGTATAATATGCTTTAATGTTACCTTTTCATTCTGTATGGTTAATAAAGTGAAGAGAACAATTAATTTAAAAAATCGTATTTTCCATCCCATTGACATTTGTTTACCCCGTGTTTCAGTGAGCCACAAACGCCCGTTAAAAAGTCCTAGATTATCATACAGCGTGATGAAGTAGTAGCCCTAGGTACACGGAAGTTAAAAGAGTTGAAATGGTCATATGACTTATAACGCACAAACGTGTGTTGAAAGCTTTAGCATATTAAATGTGTATTTATACACCACTCTGTCTGTTTCCCTGAGACACTTTTACATCGTCATAAATGTAGAATGGAGGCTTAAGCGGCCCATACACACACAATATTATCGCGTAATATTGGAGGTTGTGCAATAAAATTGAACGTGTTTCTGGTATTGAAAGGTTGTGCAATATATTGTACAAAATCAAAAAAATTAGATATTTATTGCGCAATGTTGGAAAATATTGCACCATCTATGGGTTATATTGTGCAATATGGAGTCAGTCGGTGTAAACAAGTGGTGCTGAACGTGTCACGATGGCTGTAAAAAACGCCGATAGGCAATTTATTCTTGAATTTATTGAAGTTTATCGTTCACTCCCGGCTTTATGGGATGTCAAGTACAAGGAGTACACTAACCGCGGGAAAGAAATGAACAGTACGACGTGCTAATAGAGAAATACCGTGAAAATTTTGCTGATGCCGACAAACAAGAAGTTGTAAAAAAAATAATTCTTTGCGGACAAACTTCCGCAAAGAACTGAAGAGGATTCGAGATGTAGAAAAAAGTGGTGCTGGTGCAGAGGACGTAGAACCTTCACTGTGGTACTTCGAAGAAATGAAGTTTCTTCAATACCAGGAACCACCAACCGCTTCAACCAGTACGATGAACCCGGTTCACGACTCTGGACTCCTCTTTGTGATGCAGGAAACGAGGACAGTGATAATACAAATGATGGGCGAACTACTTCAGAGTACTTTAGTACTTAGTGCGCAGAACTAAGTACTTTAGTTCTAATCTGCATTAATTTTTATTTTTTCATTTGTAGTTACTTGATATTGTGAATAAAATCATCGATTAGAGTACAAATACATCAGGTAAAATACAATGAGAATAGGTACAAATCATGAAGTAAAAGTAGCTGCTATAGGTACAGTTCAGTTTACTTCATGAAACAGCTTTCAATTGCCATGATATCTGGCCTACATTGTTCAAGAAATGACAATAGTTATCTCTCAAAGTCTTTGCAGTTGATGGTGCATTTCTGGAGGCACTTGTCTGAAGAGGTGTTCCCTCATTGGCAACCGCTTCTCTCCATGCTCCTCCTGTGAGAGTGCCGTCTTGTAAATCCTCATCATCTACATCACTCCTAGTAATGTAGGTTCGTAACTGGCGTTTTCGTAAATAGTTATGCAAATAACAACATGCCAAGACTATTATTTTAGCCTTTTCTGGAGACAGTGATATCTGTTTCTGAAATTTACCAAACCTACTGACCAAAATATCAAAGGTATTTTCTACAACACGACTTAATCGATAATTGAAATTTTTTAAATCCAAAGATAACCCTGCTTGAGGGTTGGGTTTCATGAAATTGTCGGTCATTGCAAAAGCGTCGTCCCCCAGCAAAACGAATGGCAACCGTTTCTCACTGTTCGGCAATTGTGCAGGTTCCGGGATTTTGAGTGATTTATTTGAGAATGCACTCCCAAATTCCGTGTAACTGAATACATCGCCATCTGATATTCGTCCATTGATTCCCACATCAACCATGATAAACTCATAATTTGCATTCACTACTGCCATCATCACAGTACTGCAGAAATTCTTGTAGTTGAAGTAAAGCGATCCGGACTGATGGGGTTTCTTTATTGCAACGTGTTTACCATCCAATGGCCCCAAGCAGTTCGGAAAATTCCCCCGATCATAGAAGTCTCGCGCGATGTCTTTCCATTCTTCTTCTGTTGTTTGTACCTGAAAAGAAGAATTGTATAAATATGTTAATAAATATGTATTAGAGTAATAAAGAGACAGTGATGTTCTGGCTTTTGTTTTTGCAGGCTCAACTTGGATCTCCCAAGAAGAAAAAGAAGAAAGGAGATATATCTGAAGAGCTGATGTAAATGGTTTGCGAACTCCTTCAAAAACCACCTGACGATTACGATACAATAGCTGCAGCTTGGGCAGTGGAAGTAAAAAGAATGGAGCCATCTCAGCAGATGTTTGCAAAGAAGACTATTAATGATATATTATTCCAAGGACAAATGGGGACATTACACCGTAACTCGGTGATTATTAATAACCCCTCACGTGCGTGTACCCCATTCTGTGTTCAGTCTCTCCCTTTCATACAGCCACTACGATCCAGAAGTCGGTGCGCAGAACACAAGATCCTATTTCGCTAATTTTCAATAAGTATAGAAAATTATTCTCCCAGTTAATGTTAAATGTTTATGTCAAAGTTTTCATAGTTTTTTAAAAAAAGTTTGCAGTTTTTCAATTACCTAAGTATGTTTTTAAAAGTGCTTACCTTTATGTATTCCTTGAGGCTGTCAATCAGAGCTGCGCACGTTTCTATAACAATATGACCAATGGACTGCGATGAAACAGCAGCCGAAAACTTCCTATTTTCGAAGGTATTTCCAGTTGCGAGGTAACGTAAAGTTATAGACAAACGTTGACTCGCAGGAATAGCATCTCGCGTAATAGTATCCCTTCTCTCAATCTGAGGAGCAACTAAAGCCAGGAGTTTGTTAAACATTTCAGCATCCATACGGAGAAAGTTTCGGAAATCATTCGGCTCAGTCATTCTCAGCTCATTGAGTAACACTTCATGAGTGTACTTCTCTCGGTTCAGCCACCACTGTTTGACCCACTTCCGACATTTTCCTGTCTTCTCCTTCTTTTTTTTTGAACACTTTTGCTCACGGCGATCAAAACGCAGCAAAGTTCGGTGTCACTTAACATGTTCACTGTTCCGACAATTACTAAATATTAAAACGGACTGCCAATAGAATGTTGAACGTCTGTAGCCAGTCTTGCACAATATTTTGCACAACCTTCAATATCATCTCCACACGATTCAATTTCATTGCACAAATCAGACTGTTGCGCAGTAATATTGTGGGTCTGTGGAAAACTTTCAATCATATTGCGCAATATATTTGCGCAATAATATTGTGCGTGTATGGGCCGCTTAACGAAGAAGTCTATATTCCAAAACAATGACGAATAGCCTTTGAGATCTATTCAGATCCCAGAGTACTCATTTTAGTTGGTGGAGGGTACTCTCCATCTCTTTACTACTAATCTCCCCACTACTTTACTGCAAACTTGGGGGGGAGGGGGGGACGAATTGATCGCTTGACTTTAAACCGTCTTGGTAGCATAGTGCTTATGACAAACGAAGATGCAAAAATCCATGTACTTGCGTAGACTCGAGGGAGTTGTCCGAGATCGTTACCTGGACAAGGTTTCGTGTGTGGGAGAACTGGATTCGTATAAAATGACAGTTTTTCGAGAAGAATGGAGGAACTATCTGACATAACATGCGCCCAGGCTCAAGGCTACCTCGTGAATACGGTTAGCTATTATACGTTCTGGCATTTTTTAGCTACAAAGGCCGAACGAACTGAAGAATTTGTTGCCAATGTGGAAGTTTCTTTACTGGAAGCGAAAAGGATTCGTTCATCTTGAGAGGAAACGTAAGTACCGTTATCGCTGAAATGACGCTTTCTCGAAATTTGTCCTACACCAACAGTGAAAACAATATTTAAAACAGAATAAATCTTGTCGAAACGAGGCATAGTGCTTGATTGCGGAAATATCAAAGTCCCGTGTTGTACATATTTAAGAGCTTATGATATAAAGCGTACAACCGAAAATACATTTACTCCTCTGCTAGTCAGTAACAATATTTCTACTAATGGCAATCGATTAACGAACAATTTATTTCTTACCTGACATAAAATGGTCTTCGCAAACCCAATCTTTCGGAATTTCTCTAGGAAACTCTCCGAACAAAAGGTGTTTCGAGGAGTTGTTCTTTTGTACTTTTAAACTTGCAGTTACCCTTTAAAAAATTTCTCCTTTCCACACGATTGTAACTCGTTTTCACACAGCTCGTCTTCGTCATAATAACAAATAATAAGTAAAGTGCACAGGAGTGCGCTCAATTTCTCCTCACCTTTAGTTCGTTGGCCCCGAATAGAAGGCAGTGACTCGTATAGAAGGCCATAGAAAATGCCCTACTCGCAAACCTTATCTCAGTATTGAGGCTTTTGGTAATAATATATTTTGAAAACAATTACATGTTTTTCTGTTGTTGTTTTTTCCAGAGTGCGTCTTGACGCATTGTTTTTTTCTACCAACGCTCCCTTGTTCGTAGGCGCAAGTCGACCGCGCCCGAGGCACGTGAGGTACCAGCGGCGGCAGTCCACGACACTAATTCAATTAAATAGGGCATTTTATTTACAATATTTACATTTTAGTTATATATGGCGAATTTTTTGCCCCTTTGCTTTCTTAAACCCTTTATTGCCGTGGGCTGTGCATTACATGCCCTAGAATTTGCTCTCAATGAATTGTTCAGTTGCGTCTACATTTTTAACAAGAAGATTCAAATTTTTATATCCTGCTGCCGTAATAGTAAATTTAGTAGATGAATTTAATGGATTGAAAATTAATTATTAAATTATATAAACCTATGGCATATTTTAATAATTGTGCACAGGTGCAACTGACAAATACATTGAGCACCGTTGGGAACCACGGAAAACCAACGGTCAGGACACAAGGACTGTACAATGAAAATATATTTACGAAAGACAATTACAAAAGTATCTACATAAGACAAGAGTCTATACTGAAGAGAAAGTATTTACAAAACACATTCATGTGAGGGAGAGCATTGCCAAAAAACTTCAAGTATACATTATGAATTTAAAACAAAGTATTACAAGGTGCGTTCGAAAAGTTCTGTGAATGGTCTCATAGTTTAATAACCGCACAGTTATGATGGTGCACTCACGCAGACGCATTGAGAGAGACGGCAACTAGCGCCTCCTCAGCATTCAAATAGTTTAGCGGAACGATAGTTTAGCGGAAGCGCGCGCTAAGACCAACTTACTGTAGTGAGTGTGAGGAGGCGTGTCACTGCGAAATGAAGCAACGCGTGAAACTCAAGTTTTGCTTCAAATTAAGCAAAACGGTGATGGAGACATGTGAAATGTTAGAGAAAGAGTACGGTGTGGAAGCAGTGAGTAAAAAGTGTTTTTGAATGTGTAGCACAAACTACATGTACCTAAGAACTATTAACTGATCATGAACATGCTTAATATCAGTAATAAGTAAATACAACCTCCCCGCCGTATACTAGAATAGTTATATTTTATTATAACCAACAATTAAGAAAATTCTCGAACTTGTAAAAACAAATTACTGATTACTACAATATATAAACTAGGAACAGCGAGACAAGTGAATAAATAGTCGAAATGTGACCAATCACAAAATTCAATACAAGTGGATGTAGCCAAGGTAACCACTTGTTAGAGAAACAAGAAGACTTCACTTTTGTGTCAGTGGTCGAATAGGACGAATCGTCCGATCGCTCCTCGAGTACATGTGTCAAACACGTCTGACCGAGTTTTTGTGTCACATAACTATACGCTAGGATCTCTAGTAATCGACCCGTGAATAAGTTCATTAACGCATAGAATTTAACGTAACTCTATTTGACAAAGTTTGTAATTGGTCTTTGCCACCAAAGTGTAAAACTTTAAATTCAGTGTTCCATCAAGAGAAGGAAGAGCGACTACAGTGAACTAGTGTCAACCATACGAGTGCTTAGTGAATTCAACGAACAGTGAGTAGAAAACTGATATATTTAATTATCAGAAATTGTTTGACTTTGCTCTGAGCAATTTGACCACTTTAACTTGCAATGATTTTTGGACCAATCCAGTCCTAATCTAATCAAGATTTTTCTCATTTCATTTAAAGTCTTTATTCATTTCATAATTGAACTGATTAGTTACTTTGACATGTTTCGCGAGTTGTTAATCATGTTTATTTTCCTATAGTGTATGTATTGTTCTTTCCATGTGATTTGCTGACACACTTTTCAGGAGACATCTGCATGGCTAACTCATTTACTTTCACTACAATTTTATGTATGTTTCATTCATTTATTTTCACTATAATTTCATGAGTGCTTTAATTCAGTGTTTATTGCATGTATGTTTCAATTTCTCAAGTGCTTACATGATTTCTTGATAAATCATCTAGTGTATATTTTCTTGCATTCATCAACAACCTAATAGTTCAGAAACTCGATACTTTCGTTCGGGATTATCTCTGTACTGCGTCCCACGAAAGTACCAATTTATTATTGCAATAAACACCTTATTGTTATTTATGAATTTGAATTTAACTTCGTTTTATTAGTAGTTAGTCAATTTAATTAACGTTGCAGTGAACGTTAAGGTTGACCAATTTTCTATTTTATTTTGGAGGGGTATAATCCATCATTATTTCAAACACGCGTTAGTATTTTTAATTAACTACCTTCTGATTTAGAATTTTAATTGCTCAATAATTTAACTTTATTTTTGTACCCAGTCGGAATAAGTGGTTTAAACGCAATAGACGGGAAGGAAAACGTCGAAGATGGTGCCGCGTTCGGGTCGACCGTCAGCAAGCACAACTCCAGACGACATCGAACGAGTGTGACGAATACTTGCGGACGATCCGCGAATGTCTTTGAGAATGATGGAAAAAGAACTGAAGATAAACCTAGACTCTGTGAGCACGATTGTTCACAAACATTTGCAAAAGCGTGAGATTTGTGCCCGTTTTGTACCGCACAAGTTGTCAGACGAGCAGAAAGCAACACCAGACGGAAACCTCTGGAGATTTCATCGATGTGTGTGACCGGAATTCGCAGTTCTTAGAAACAATCATTACGAAAGATGAGTCGTGGTGCTACCAATACGATCCGAAGACCAAGCGACAGTCCGTGGAATGGTGTTCATCGTCGTCGTCGTCCCCTCCCAAAAAAATGTCGCGTGACCAAATCCAAGACTAAGACGTTGCGGATCGTACTTTTCGATAGTAAGGGTTTGATCCATCAAGAAGTTTTACCCGCGGGTGAAATCATCAACGAAGAATCCTACGAGGAAGTTTTGAAACGACTGTTACAAAAGAATCCGGCGGGTTCGACCACACTACAAGAGTTCACAAGAGGAATCTGCTCCACGACAACGCCCATCCGCAGTCTGCGTAAAGCACTACCACGCTACACGCCGGGTGCAAGTTCTTCAACACCCTCCATATTCTCCAGATTTGGCACCTGCAGACTTCGTCTTGTCTCCCCGCCTCAAAGGAGTCCCGAGAGGCTGACGTTGTGCAGATCCAACAATGTGCTTCGAGCGAAACCGAAAGATTTTTT
>NNCF01126253.1:5938-90934 GCA_002313205.1 Laupala kohalensis | reverse complement strand
GATACCCTAGCCCTAATAGCGTCGGGATCGAAAAGAACAAGAGGTGACCAAGGAAGGTCAGAAAAGAGAAAGGAAGGAGCATGGCACAAGTAAGTGGAAGCAATGCCAGACTCAGCTCGGGGCCCCGTGTTCGCCAAACACGTACTTACTAGATGTAAGTCCCCTGGGGGGGAAACCGAAAGAAGTGTTAGCTGACAATTTCTAGCAGCTGAACAACCGATGTCAGAAGTGTTGTAGTTAATGGCGATTTCTTTGAATGCTAGTAAAATTATTTTGTTTGTATTTCTTGTTACCTTTATTTTATGAGACCATTCACCGAACTTTTCGAACGCACCTTGTATGTAAACTATTTACAAGCGTATGTACAAACAATGCGTTAAATTAAATTAGTTCTTCTTTCTTCACCCGTAAGTAGAAAGAAGTTTCGTTATCTGCAATAGAGAAGGAAAAAAACCGGCACCATCATATTATAATATCTATTTCTTTCTCCATTTCCCGCCCCACCCCTTACGTGGCTTATAAACTGCCCAAAAGATTCCACTACAGACATTTTGTTGTCACGCATTATATTATTTACCTAGTTAATGTTTCCATTTTCATTTATAAAGCCCCCGATTTGCAAAAATCTAAGATATTTTTCTGTTTGTGTGCAATTTAAAAAGATGTGAATCCAATCTTTTTCCTGCCCAACACATATTGGACAAATCGAACATAGATTATTTCTTAATTTTAGTAAATTCCAGCTCCCTAGTCGAAACCACCCGTGACCTGATCGCGTCTTCGATTTCAGTGAGTTGATGTACGGTTTGCGTCCCAGTGACCTTCTACAACTGTTTGAACTATGAGAGATCTTTTTTCTAACATACTCATTTCTATTTCTAGTCTGTACGCTCATATTTATTTTGAATAAGCTTGCTATCACTACTCAGGTGAGGCCTGCCATGAATATTCCAGTCCTAAATCAGAGATGATTGCCTACTCCATTTAGGATTTCCATAATTATGATACGATTTCCTAACAATAGCATTCTTTTCTCCGCCCTAATCGATAGCCAATATTTTATTGCTCTGAATTTTAGTATAAGTTCTTTGTTTAATTTTGCATTTTCATTCAATTGCTTTAATCTTTGAAACTAGGCGTAATGCATTGGCTACTGTGTTTGAATTTTCCTTGGTATTGCTGAGTTCTTATATTGTAATTGTAATTTTCAGCTGAATACCATCGATTGCGTAAGCCACGGGATACGTTGGCAAAATCTGCGATGTTATCTTATACATTTTTTTATTCCAAGAAACAGACGATCTGCAAAATAATTAGTTTAAAACCGTACTGTCGTATCTCCGAGAATGACCAAGATTTCTTAAAATACATTACAATATTTATTTTGTGCTGACTTACAGGGCCACACAAGAGTTGACCTATCCGTTTCGAATAAATATTTCTTTTCTTTGCTCTTCTGTTTGTGAAACGGCTTTTGAAATAAGAGACTAACTAACTCTGTTGTATAAAGTATTTCATAGCTTTTCTTCTCATTCCACAATTTTTCAAAACATACCCAAGCGTGTGTACATTAATTAAGATACGCACCCTGTTTTGTGGGGGAGGATAACGCTAAGTTTCGTGGGGTTTACTTTAAAGGGTACTTAAAACTTATAAGTTAGTCACTGTCACCCTCGTTCTCAACTGGTCAGTGAGGTCACAAAGCAATGAGGATAGAACGATTAACTCAGCTTTCCAAAGATTGTCTCCATATTTGTTAGAAAACAAAAAAACTACTCTTCTCGAGACGGTTGGTGTTTGGTGTCGGGCTTTTGTTTCGTTATTATGTTGGAGGAGGATTAGGGGTATCGTTACATGGCTACACACGTTCCGGAAAGTATTACTATCGCCAAAAACGACTTCGTATTCTTTTTTACCCTATAATTTATCTATTTTTTTTCTTTTATATTCCAATATTTTGGTGAAAGACAGCGCCACTGGGTAGTTCAGTGGCGTACGTAGCCGATGTTGATCAATGGAGTATATTTAGCAGAAAGGAATAAAACAAAACATCTGCGGTCGAATTGATGTTAATTCTTACGTAAAAGTACATAATTAAAATTCTTAACAAAATACCGAGATAACGAATATTTCATAAGTTGATATATGATATATAGTCTTCACCAAACTTAAAAAACAACAACTGCCATTCAGGTAGCAAACCTGTCCTAATCTGTTATTAAGAACACGTTCTAATTGTTCGGAGTTAAAGCGATTGCACATTTGTCTCCCTCGACATGCTTCAGTAGTATAAATTACTATAGAATTAACCATTTTTCTTACATTATTTTATAACAACTTTATTTTTCTGGTGCATGTTAGCCGAAAAATAAAAAAAAGAATTGAATGACATCCCACGGCATTCCGTTGCCGAGATGGTGTCACATCAAATTCTCCTCGCAAAAGTACATGTTCTCTCTTTTCTTGTTGGATTTAAATTTCGTGCTCGGGTGAGCTGCTCCCTCTGTAACGATACGTCTTGGAAGTGTGATTCGAATTTTGTTTTGTTTACCCGAAACTATAAGAATGTTTCCAATAACAACGTTTGCAGAGATAACAGCTCATCTGAGAAGAAAATTTAACTGTAATTTGAAGAAAAACGTAGTACGATGAATGCTTAATTTTATAGAAATTTGAACGATGAAATAGTATTTGTGATAGTTGCCGTCTGGTGATCAGTTACAGCTAGTATTCGGTTTGACTCAACTACGAAGTGTTATCAAGAGCGTATTGGGAAAGACCGAGTACATAAGTGACATATTTTTCTATCTTTGACGAGGACTGATACACATTGAAAAATATAGATGCGACATATCCGGTGAAGATGGAGACGGGATGTGATTCAAAAGCAGAATTTTTTTCTAAGGATCCCTGGTTCGTCTCCAATTTTAAGAGGAAGTGCGTTATTAGATACATTTTTACGGGTTTTTACATTTCTATGAATATTTTTTGTTGTTGCCATGGAAGTGTTCTGACCCCCATCCCTAATCCTTATTGCGTTACGCCATTGAGTTGGATAGCGTAGAAAACGAATAGAATGACAAATTAAGTATTCTTAACGTGGTCGAACCATCTTCCTGGCCCGGAACGCTTGACCTTTGATGACTTTACATGTTTTTGACGATGATGTAATCGTCCATGGAGTTGACGTTGAAATTGTTGCCACTCCAACCCGTGACAGCGTTGGAGACGATGGTGAACCAACTGAACCTATTCTAATCGCGCCGCTAATGGGAGCCAGTCGATGGACATTGTGCACTTACACGCCTTTACAACAGGAGACGGCGATTTTCGGCTCTTGTGACAATTGAAAATAAATTCGTCCACGCACGCTGGTGTCTCGTAAAAAAAAAAAAAAAAAAATGAAGCGTATATGCACATATTACAATTGTGTGTTAAGTGTAAATGCTTTCGTTAGTTAGATCTCCCAAATCCAGGATTAAAACTTTCATTTTTTAAAACTCTCCGCAATTTGAATTTATTTTCCAATCCTCAGGGTTCAAATTATCGAATGGTGAGTATTTCTGAATAAGAAAAAAAAAAAAAAAATCCGACTGTGAGATCAGTGTATAAGTTTCCATGTTCGTCCTTCATTTTGTTGCCGTTTTCCTCTGGACGTAGTTCAGGTCCTTAGTCTCAAATTTATTTCGTAAGGAGTACAGACATCTTACCAAAAATGTATCGCACGTCGCAGTGTTGTACTCAGTACGCACATGCAACTCTAGCAACAGTACGCAGATCATAAGCTATCTCTCATCAGAACAAAATGCGATTACAGACTAGGAAATTCGTATTCTACCAGTGCACTCTTTCGTTGGTGTAAGAGCATGAAGGGGACGTAGCTCAGTGGTAGAGCGCTCGCTTCGCATGTGAGAAGTCCCGGGTTCAAACCCCGGCGCCTCCACGTTTTAGTAGCTCTCGCAAAGTGATTGTTTATAGAATGACGATAGTTATTTGTATTATGAGATCAAGTGGTTGCTAGTTGACTGCCTTAAAATTTATACTTTATAATTATTATATTTATACTTTATAAGTAATTAAAAGAATTATTCTAAATAAGCAATAAAATTTCATTTTCAACGTGACTGGAACCGTTAATTTTGATGTAATTATATATTGTTTAGATCTATGAGGGATCGGCAGAGTTCTGGGAAGTATTCTTAGCTGTGAACCTCCATTTTCGTTTGCAAATAGAATAACATACATGAGACAGTGCTCTGAAAACGCAATGAAAAATCGTAGTTTTCGTCTGAAAAATTTTGTGAAGTCTCTTCATAAATTAGAATGAGCAAGTCGAGTTCACTTGACATTTTAGGTCGAAGGATTACTTGGAAGCTTTTTTCATTATCATTAACGAAGACACATTGTGACCCCATTACACTTCAGAGCTTCCACGGAGAGGCATCAACTGAACAATAGTAGCGCTGAGAGGAGGAAAAGACGAGCTTGATGTGAGTTTTACTCAGAAAGGACGCTCCATTGTCTGGAAATGTCTGAGAAAAAGAAACCGACGACTCGTTTTGGTTGCTGAAGAAAAAAAGTATGATGTGGAAGCCGATATACAAGAAAGGGAAGTATGTTTGTTCTATAACATTTTGTTATGAATGGTCAAACTCTTTTTTCCTTCTTTTCGGAGGGAAGGGGGCTGAGAATTACGAGTTAATTTTATTCTTATTATATTAGGCGTGTACTTCAAAATATATTGGTTTCGTTAATTTTTCTGACACTGCTATATAGAGAATCTCCTTCACACGTTTACAATAACCTTCCCTCATACCTTCTGATTCAATTACGCTGGTGTAGGACGGGTTTGTTACGGTAAATAAGAGACAACATTGATTTCATTGTATTTATATTTTGTTTTCTATCAGACATCACTAATGTATTCAATTTGATTGTTTTCTATCAGACATTGATTGATAATGTAATGGAAAATACATTTATTGATAGCTTTTTGAGGAAAACAAAGTTATCCAGTATCGGGAACAAGATAGTCCATAGTACGCCTAGGCCATTTTCTACTCCCGAATTCTAAAATATAATTAACGTGACTAGTTGAATATCTGTTCTCCTTCTGAGAAGTTCGTTACGCTTTTTTCTTGTTATCCGGATTCCTCAAGATATACCTATGTGGATAAATAATGTTATCTTTATGTCGTTGGCTGGCGGTACCTCTTTGCCACACTCTGGGTTTCACGTGTCCGTCCTCACCAAGGGGACGTGGGTGCAATCTATTACGTCCTGTTTCTGTTTCATTATTCTTCCTCTTTAATTACATCCCTTGATGCGCATATCTGTGCCACGCTCTCTGAGAAAATTTCGTAACGTTCTCTCGAGAGCGCTTCTTCCCAAGTCTCCGTATTTAGCATTTCTTCTTTGTTAAACCTTACTATCATGTCTCTCCTCTCCGTGTCGTAGTATCTGCATTCCAAAAGCACGTGGTGAATAAGTCAATTCAATAGGGCATTTTATTTACAATATTTACATTATAATTACATGTGGCGAGGCTTTAGCCCTTTAGCCTTCTTCAGCTCTTTATTGCCGTGGGCTGTGCATTACATGCCCTGGAATTTACTCTCAATGAATTGTTCAGTGGCGTAGGGAGAGAAAATTATTTATTATTATATAAACCTTGGGCAAACTGTAAAAATTTATTAAATAGGTGCAACTGACGAATTCATCGAACACAATTGGGAACCACGGAAAACCAACGGTGAGGACACAAAGACTGTACAATGAAAATATATTACAAGATAAAATATTTTACAAAAGACGTTACGAGTATTTATATAAAACAAGTGTCTATACCGAAGAAAAATGTCTTACGAAAATAACACATTTGTAAGGGATGTTATTGCCCAAAAACATTAAATACATATTATGAATTAAAACAGAACGTATTATATACACAATTCACAAGCGTACGTAAAAAACAAGTTAAATTAAATTATTTCTTCTTTCTCCACCCGCAGGTAGAAAGAAGTTTCGTTACCTGCAACATAGAATGAAAAAAGCTGGCAGTATCATATTGCATTTTGCCCCTCTCTATTATAATCTTCATTTATTTCTCCCTTTTTCCCTTACGTGGCTTAGAAACTGCCCCAAAGATTCAACTACAGACATTCTGTTGTTACGCATTGTATTCATTGCCAAGTTAATGTTTCTATTTTAATTTTTGTAAACATAAACAGGACATAAAGCAGTGATTCCCAAGTGTACGCAGCTGTCACCAGGAGCGTTTTGAAACATCGCTCCTAATGCCATCCCTTTAGGACAGAAATGTAATTTTTCGTTTCTTTAGTTCCACCCGAGTTTTGTTATAAAACTCTCAGAATGGGACATAAAATAAGAATAACAATTACTGTCCTATTGTTTCAACTACCTTGTGCAGAAAAGGTCCGAGCCATTCAGGATTCTTGTCTGGATTCTCTTTCACTGTTAAAAGATTTCTACTACGTCATTTCTAATCTATAACGTCAAGCGATTGGTCAATATCAGAAAAAATACTTTCAGTTAATCCTTTTTTATTAATCAACTTCCCAGTAATTTAACCTACAAAACTTTTTATAGCTTTAATTTAATATTTTGTACCATAATGTGAATTCTTGAACTTTATCATGTTATTGTCGTAGTAGTTTGAATAATAGTCGATTAAAATACATAATTATATTGATATATACATATTATTGTTTCTTGTTACTTATGATATATTTTCTTCAGTACGCTTGGTATGGTTGTGTGGATCATTTACGAAGTTTAATCCTTTCTCTGGCATTTCTCTGGTTTTCCTTTGGACACTTCTATAGGAATTAATAGGATTTCCCCGTTCTTGTTTTCGGAGAGTTAGGTTACCTTTCAGAAACAAAACCGCTTACTTGCGGAGTTTCTCAAGGTTCAATTATAGTTTCTACCATCTTTTTATTGTACGTAAATCACATGTCATCCATCACACCTGGTTGCAAAATGACTCTTTGCCGATGTCATTGAATTACTATATAAACATGCCAATGCTCAAACAGTTCTATCTAAACACAGGTCATGGTTTCATTCAAATCGCCTCCATAGATAGAAGATTAGAACAGTATTCATGTCATTTCGATAGAACAGCATTCATGTCATTTCGATAGAACAGTATTCATGTCATTTCGATAGAACAGTATTCATGTCATTTCGCAATATTGTAGCAAAATGGTGCATCACTTTCGATAAACGGAACTCAAATAATTTTTTTTAAGACAACCAAATTTACAGGTCTTTATATTCAGGATAACATCAAATTAATGACATAGACATTGGAGAGCCCTAAAGCCCCAATAAAAAAATTGAATTGTCACATTTATAATCTGTTCCAAACTAAGCAAATTATGTTATGCATTCCGAATTTTAGTCAATGGTGTAAGACAACACTTTTCTAGCTGCGTATACTTTGCTAAAGTTTATTCCCACTTTCGATACGCTATTAGTTTTGAGGTCACTCCGCTCAGAGAATCCTAACTTCCAGAATACAAAAGAGGATAGTTCGGATAATATGTATATTTCACAACCGAAATTCATGGAAACATTTATTTAGGGAATTAATATTCTCCCTCTCTCTTTCATTTACAATTATGAAGCGGTAGTGTTTGTTCAGACACAATTATTAAAACCCCATCACTGGCTTAGAAGAAACAGTCTAGTTCACGTAAAAAACATTCCGCTCAGACGCTCACATAAAAACACCCGTAAAAAGTCTAATATTCATCATCCTAGTGTGTCAACCACTTTTTACCAAAAAGATCTATATCGTTCAGGAATTGTATTTTATAATTCCCTCCCCAAAAATGCAAAAAATGGTAAATTGAATCTCTTCAAATCTGCAATTAAAAGCTTCTTAATACGCCATTGCTTCTTGTTAAAGAGTTTACGGATTAATAATAAAATTTTACGTGAGTTCGAATTTCATAATAAATATTGGTTTTTATATAATTCTGTTAATGTAAATGGAATTAATTCCTCTTATAATTTATCATTCCATTGCTATCGTAATCTGAATTCTGATTAAATTAATTTTTCAAATGCATACTTTGTTCCTTTTTACTCGTGGTAGTTTTATTTCTACCAGTGCGTAACATTGGCACCGTTGTATGCATTATTTTGAAGTCCCATTCTGACCCAGGTTTTTCTCCGGTTTTCTTTCTGACGGATTTGTACACGGGAGGAAACGTCATTAGTACTTCTGTTAAATGGATCTCGAGTTTTTACTCCATTAACTGGTACTATTTATTTTTGATATAAGAAATGGATAACAGCGCATTTTGTTTAATAATTTCTTTTAAAAATATTGAATTTGCTACTGGCCTTGGGCTCTTGATCAGAATTGATGGGATGATCCCTAGCTAGTTTCCGGAGAGTAACTCATGTGCATTTTGCAACTGATTTTTTCGCAGTTATTTATTAACACATTATTTTCAATATTTATATATTGCACCATTCTCAATTTATTTATTCATAGTTTTGTAAAAAAGGAAGAAATACGCTAGTAAATACGGGATTGAAAATGTTTAATGGGAGAGACCTAGGGTATTTATGTGAGCAGGGGAGGTACACATGATCGAAAATGGTGTTCACTTATTTTTACAAGCCCTCATGAATCTAATCGGGAGAGGGGGTCTTGTAACTCTTCAAGGTTGAGACATTCTAATTAACGAAGTTCAGGCCCCCTGAGCTCCTCCCTCCGCCGGTTGCGGACCTGACCAAGTTGCAACCCCCAATCCTGTAACCGCCGAGCGCTACTGGTATTGACATGTAACTTTCGTTGTTTGATTAGACAAGATAACCTTTACTCTCGACGCAAGTTTCTGCGCGATAGGTCACGACTCTCACAAGAAGTGACTCGCGGCGTACCTCTTAATCAGTCTCCAATAACTCTATTAACTGGGAATAGCATTAAGGGGGAGAGAACTTTAACTCGTCGAGTCACTTACAGGGGTTTCTCAGGAAGGTGTCCTGATAACCTCGTCGTTGATGCAGAACCCGTTTGCACTCTGAGATGTGTTGATTTATATGTCATTATCAATAAGATATCCTTTGCTTGTAAATTGACTTGTCAGAATATCTTCACATCCTCTTGAGCTTATTTATGAGAAATTCAGGCAACTGAACTATAAGTAGATAATAGACGCTTTTTAAGAGTAAGAAAGCAAAATATAAGTATAACAAATCCATTTATACGAAGTAATTGGGGAATCGGACCAGTTTCAATAAACTGATCGGTTCTATATCCCAGGAATTTAAAAAAAAACACTCGAGATGGTTAAAACTTGACACGTAATTGAATATAGGACTAATACAAGAACTGTATGAAGCTTACACAAAATAGTTCTAATAAACATCTAAATACGATTGGCAACATTGGTTAGTGTCACATAACAGACTTGTTCACCTTAAAACCTAAAATCATAATATGATGAAGATACGATAAACACAGCTTAAATTAACTGATATAAAAGAATTAAGACTTTGTTTATTTTTCCGATTGATACCTACAACCAGAACTATATGATATTCAAAAAGTGACGCAATCTGTAGTTACTGGTATCAACTTCGCTCAACTGACGGAAAATTGTTTATATATTGCAGCACAATATTCATTTCACCCAGTACGTGAGATGAACATTTTTGCAAAATGTCTTCATAGAAATGTTTGGTGTGGTTGGCAAAATATGTTCATCATTAGGCTATGTAAGTTCCAAGAGATAAAGAAGGTAATAGATGCAGTCAAAAGAGGTCGACCGAAATTTCCAACTCCAGAAAAGTAGATGGACGACAAAGCTGCACATGATTTGAGTCCAATGAAGTTTGTGCGATGCCTATGCAGCCAGCCTAGACTCTCCATTGTTAGATACCACATAGGTGTATCGTTAAAATACGAGTGTTGTTCACAAATCAGTGAAAAACACGTCGCCACAGTTTGAAACAGGTGGTTCTTGTCATCTGCAACGCGAAATGGGGAATAACACTATGAATGGTGTTGGTCAGTTGAGGCATGGTTCCACTTTGAACGGCACGAATTCTCTAATTTGTGATTCGTGTTGATAAGTATGCAGAGATGTCTATAAGAATCGCGTAATGGAGACTACTTTTAACAACTTTTGTGTCTTATTCATTTCCCCAAAGGTTGCGTAACATTTTGAACTAATTAAGAGAGGGGTTACATTTAATTATTATAGGGTTTTTGGGATTTTTACATATAAAGGAGGAAATTTCAAATAATACGTAGGTGAGCTACAAGTGTGACGCTCCCAACTTTTTATCAGGTGCCGAAGAAACTACTTCCACCGTAACATCAGGTATTACAACCGCTACATTTTAGTTTGAGACAGGAAACAGAAGCCTTGAGTATGTGGGAATTGAGGGGAAAATCCTAGAAGAGATCGTGCATGAGCTATCTTAAATTTTAACGCAGCCAGCGCAAACGGAAATATTTTATGGACCAGTTTGATGTATCTCGGCTTTCCGGGAATCGCTGCGTCGAGGAGTTGAAAATCGGCCATCGATTGGTGGCCTTCTTCGGGGAAGTTTGAAGAAGTCTTCAAATAGTCAACTAGCCTGAAGAAGGCCACAGTAAGATGGCCGAAACGGCGCTTTTCAACTCCACGACGCTGCGATCCGCGGAAAGCCAAAATTCATGTGACTCCGACCGCGGAAGCCTACGCTCCCATTATTTTGACATATATTGGATCATTATTGATTGCCTTGTACAGTATAGACAAGAGCGCAGGAATTAGTTTAAAAATACACATTTCTTTACATACAAACCGTTAGCAATGCAGTGAAGAATAAAAATAAATTTGAGCAAGATTTACCAAGATCAGCCACATGCAAACTACGAAGTAACCAAAATTCCAGGTGAGTGGTAATGTTAGTCGTCACGAATTTCTATCACAAACTTTCCAGCTTAAGTGTATTGCAATCATTATGAAATTTTAATTTGCAGTTATGTGTTGTAGTCTTGCGAGTAATTTCGTTTCACACCACACCCAGATGTTCTTTCTGTTTCTCTTTCGGAGAGAGGTGGATGTTTTGTNCTCAAATAAATAAATAAACTTTACTGTCAAAAAAGCAGTTGCAAACTGCGTATGACCACGTGGGGGGGGGGGGAATAAACTAAGTTACTCTCCGGAGACAAGCAAGGGACCATCTCATCAATCCGATTAAGGACCCATGGGCAGTGGCGGATTTAATACATACAAAAGAAATTATTTAATAAGTACCAATTATTACTCAAACTAAATTGTAGATATTTGTGCAGTTAAAATCCGATATTAATAAAACAAAGGCATTCATGACATTCCCACCCAAGGAAAATCCGCCACTACCCGAAGGAAAGCCGGAGTAAAACCTGGGCCGGGATGGCGCTACAGAGATACTGTACAAAACCGTGCCAAGGTTGCGTACAGTTAGAAATAAACTATTAATAAACAAAGGGAGAAAAATAAACATGCATGAAAAAGGAAATTTAATCAATATCTAGAGTACAATAATGGCGTGATAAAGTATACGAGATATTAACATCACATCATCCGAAGTCATGTGGAAAACAATATTTATTAGGAAATTGAAACTTGCATTAACTTCATTTATAAAATTTGTAAATTCTTTCTTTCATATTATAGAAACAATAGCACATTAAAAAACTTTTAACTGAGGATTTAAAGAGATTCAATTTATTTATATCTTTTAGATTTTGGGGAAGGGAATTATACAAAATTATTCCTGAATGATAAGGGCCTCTATGGCAAAGAGTTGTTGCACCCCGGGACAATGAATATTAGCCTTATCACGAGTGTTGTGTTCGTGAACTAGACTATTTCTTCTAAAGCAGGGGTGGAATTTAATAGTTCTGTCTTAACAAACACGACCACTTCATAAATGTATATACAAGGGAAAGGGAGAATATTTAATTCTCTAAATAAATATTTACATATAATCCGAATTATTCTCTTTTGAGTTCTAAAAGTTTGAATGCTCTGAGTGGATTGGCCCCAGAAGATAATGCCGTACCGTAAATGAGAATATACATTTGCAAAATACACGCAACGAGAAATGTGTTGACTAACAATGTTGGCTAAAATTCGGAATGCATAGCATATTTTGCTTAGTTTGGAATTCAAATTATCAATATGGCAATTCCTTTTGAGGTTTTCCTGAATATGAAGCTCTAAAAAGTTTATTATCTTGACTGATTGTATTCGAGTTCCGTTTAGCGAAAGGGATGTATGAGGAAGAGATTTCGCAACACTATTGCGAAATGACACGGATACTGTTTTATCAGTATTAACGATGAGACGATTTGAATGAAACCAAGATGGGAGGTTAGATAGAGTATTGACATGTTTACATAGTAGGTTTGAGGCATCAGCAAAGAGAACCATTTGCAATCGGGCGTGGTGGATGACATAATTTACGTCCAATAAAAAGAGGATAAGTCCTCAAATTGAACCTTGAGGAACTCCGCAAGTAAGTGGCTTTGTTTCTGAAAGGTAATATTGACATACTTTATTTTCACCATGGGAAATTTCAATTTATTGATGCCTATCTTTCAAGTAGGAAGTTAGCCATTGAGGTCGCAATTCACGAATGCCTTATGAGTGCAGTTTTGAGAAAAGTATTTCGCGATCGATTACATTGAATGCTTTCGAAAAATGAAGAAAATTTCTTTGTGGATTATCTCCACGGTCAAGAGAATTGGTTACATCATTAGAAAAGGAAATATGGCGCTGTTAGTTGAAAGATATTTCCTGAAACCCTGCTGATCGTTTGAGAGAATATTATTATGCGATAAAGAGTCTAAAAGTCTCTTATAGAAGAGTCTTTCCAGGATTTTTGAGAAAGTTGGCAATAGTGATATGGGTATATAGTTTCCAACATCACGTTTATTTCCTTTCTTATATACTGGTTTCACTTTAGCTTATTTAAATATGTCAGGAAACACACCTCACAAGGAGCTATTGAAAATATGAGTGAGTGGATTTAATATAACGTGAGAGGAAGCTTTTCCTATAAATTCAGGTACATCATCTATTCTTGCTGAATACTTATTTTTTAAAGAACTGATGACACTCATAACTTCAATAGTCTAGGAAATGAACATGGAATGAGGTACGTGTGTGGATGTATTTGGTAGACATTGGTTTTGAGTTACTGATTTCGACATTTTTCCTATTTTTGAGAAATAAGAGTTAAACAAATTTGCGATTTGCTACAATTTTGCCATCGTCTAGTAGGGAAATGTTTTCTTGGCGATTTTCTGAAGGGGACGTGTAATCCTTTATAATATTCCACATGGTCTTAGTCCGCTTGTTCGATTCCATTATCTGTCATTTTCCATTACTTTAGCTGCATAGACCACATTTCTGAGAATGGATTATGGAAATAATCATGAAATTCGAGTGGTTGGTTTTTAAGTTTTAAAAGATAAATGACGTTTGTTTTCGGAAGAAATTCTAATCCCTTGAGTTATCCATCGATTTTGATTGTTTACTTTAACTAACTTGCGTTTTATAGGAGAGCAAGAGTTGTAATACTTCACGAATATTGAAAAAAAAATACATTGAATTTATCGTTGGTGCTTTCACATTTATCCACGTCATCCCATTGACGTAAAAGGTTTTTTTCTGATGTAAAAGGTTTTTTAAAATTGTTAATTTTTTTTCGTTGAACTGTCTGGTATTCTTGTAGAGGATATTTCGTGATTTTAATTTATCTTCAATAGTTACTAATTTGGGCAAAGTGATTAAACATGTTACGTCGAATGAAAATGGGAGACGAGACCGGGGATCGAATCCCGGACCTTGAGCTTTGCGCGCTCATGCGCCTACCGACTGCGCCATCCCGCTCGCTACCCGTGCCCGTCTACCATTCTCATTCAACTTGTGAAACCCAAAGGCCTCTGAGGTGGCCTCGTTGAGACTAAACTCCTCATCTGAGGCGACTCCCTTAGGAAGTACTTTATTTGGGTAGTATTTTCCATTTCTGGTTCACAAACATAGAAATCTCTTAGATTGCGGTGAACCTCACCGCTAGGTAACAGATTAAACATGTTACGTCGAATGAAAATGGGAGACGAGACCGGGGATCGAACCCGGGACCTTGAGCTTTGCGCGCTCATGCGCCTACCGACTGCGCCATCCCGCTCGCTACCCGTGCCCGTCTACCATTCTCATTCAACTTGTGAAACCCAAAGGCCTCTGAGGTGGCCTCGTTGAGACTAAACTCCTCATCTGAGGCGACTCCCTTAGGAAGTACTTTATTTGGGTAGTATTTTCCATTTCTGGTTCACAAACATGTTGTGAACCTAGCGGTGAGGTTCGCCGCAATCTAAGAGATTTCTATGTTTGGGCAAAGTGGTCGCTATGCCCCGGTTTAAATGCTTGTGAAGTATATATGAGTCTGTTGTTGACAATTATCCGGTCCAGCAATGTTTGGGATGAACCACAGACGCGAGTGGGGTCGATTATCGTAGTATCAAGATTGAAGGAACTGATTAGATCATTGAACAGATTCTTAGGATTGTGCGCGGAATCCGATTCACTAAGGAAATCGATATTGAAATCACCACAGAAAACAATAGATTTCGTATATTTCTGTGTTAGACGTTTTAATACGATTTCGAAATTGAGAAAAAATATTTGAAGATGTGATTGAGGAGGATTGTAAATACACAAAACTACAATGCCTTTATCGGTCAAATGAAATGCAGAGAGTTCGAAAATACCATCCAAGCAGAATGTCTCGAAACCTAACAGCGGGGAAGATATAATGTAGATACATGAAACGCCGTGAGGATGATTACCTTTGAAATTTTGTCGACAGTAAAAGCTAATTAAAGAATAATTTGGAATAAAAGTACTTTTTATATCATTGTCAGAAAACCAATGCTCTGTTAGGCATAATAAATCAAATGAATAGTATAGTATAAGAATTTCAATATCTGTTACTTTGTTGGAAAGCGACTGAACATTATGATGTAAGTTATTTATTTTATTTTCTCGACGGATGAAATTGAAATTCAGATGGTTCAGGAGAATATATATTTAATTGTCATCTTCGAGCAACAGATCGAACACTCGAAGGCAAGTTATTACCGTGTTTGGGGCCGGATGGAGTCGGGGTTGGGGCCGATGAAATAGATTTGGACGGGTGAGGTAAGATAAGGGGCGGAGACAGATCAAGGGCTGGAGAAGAGATGGGAATGGGGAGAGATGGAGAAAGTGACGAGGTAGCAAGAGGGGTGGTTTGTAGATTTGGTGTAGGTGGAGGAGGTGAGGTAAGGTATGTAGCTAAGAGAGAAGCGAAGCGTTGTTTCCCAGACGGTCTCAGATTAAGGCCGTGTCGGGTAAAGTCCTTGGCAGAAAGGTGGGATTGCTGGTCAACAAATGTGATGTTTGTGTCGTCCAGGTGCTGTCGTAGATCGATGTTTACGTCGCTAATTTCGTTGTTCAAGTGTGGTATGTTGTAGCTTGGAGGCAGGCTACAAAGTATGATGTTAGTGCGTTGGGAGGCCTGTTTGAGTTTTTGCATATGTTCACTAGGGTTGAATTGACCATCCAAATTTAAATCGTTTTGCCCACCAATAATAATTACTGTGTCCCGCTCTGTGAGTTTTTCCATGTGAGTGTCCAGTTCTCTGATAACTTGAGCCAAACGAAGTTTGGCTTAAAGAAACTGTATACAGAGAAATGGCTAGGAACAATTCCACGCATAATGGAGGACATTTGGCGGCCATGGGAATCAGTTAAATTAAAACGCTAGATTTTTGCGTGGAAGTGTTGTCTTTCACAGTATTGGGCAGCACAATTTTACGTGTTCTTGTTCGTCTGTGCTGACCAGTGCGGGGTTTGCGGGAAGGAGGGTTAAGGGGTTTGTGTGCGGAATAGGATGGGATGAAAGAAGTGGGAGGATTGGGTAGAGGGGGGAAATGGGACATGTCCTCTAACACGCTAAACCTATTTTGTGTCAAGAGAGGGGATGGTGCATGTGATTTTGATGGAACCGAGTGACAGCAGTTGCAAGGTCGGTGAAAATCCCTAACAGTTGTCCAACCGCCGCTAGTGTTTTTATTGACCTCCTCCAGAGCACTGATACGAGTATCGATATATTGCAGTAAGTGTTCGTACGCCTTCTGGAGATCAATTTTGAATGCGTTAAGGAATGCGATCGTGGGCATTGTTGAGACTTGTTTAATAACTTGGAACAAAAGCAGATGTGAAACAAGAAAGTCGACAAATACTAATGAATCCGGTATTTCTAGAGAGAGAATTTTTACAATGAAATAAGAGTTTTGTTAAATATTAAATTTTTTTATCTTAATGATGTTAGGGAGACGAGTCCAAGCAACTATTTCAACGAGTACTACGACAATGAGAGTTTGATACCTACAGAAATTTGAAAGAAATAATTAAAACAAATTGGTTATGCTTTACCTTTATACTTCCAGAAAAGCATAAATGATGATGTTGTCCTACACTTTATCACATCTTACAATAACGCTAAAAAATAAAAATGAGAGTTTGTAAAGATCGTTTGACTAGTTCAACGGAAGTGAAGTTTTTTGAGTTTTTTATATCTTAGCATACTGGAAACAAAATACTAACAACACGACACTAAAGAAAATACTTAAATACACTTAAAGAATTACAAAAACTCGAGAACATAAAATAATTAAGATAATTAAACTCAAAAATGGACAGAGCGCATTAACGAGTGTTGCTTATACTATAAGCAGGTCAGCCAACCTCAATTTGTAATACCCGTAAAAACTGAAATACTCTTAAAGACGGAAGAGAAAAGAAATACTCTTAAAGACGGAAGAGAAAAGAAATCACATTTAACTTGGATGTTGCCGTAAAAATGCTTCAGATTTTCTGCGTCAGAATGGATAAATTACCTCCATGAAAGAGATGTATGAGTAGACATATCAAACAGGCTGGAGCCAATTATCATGTCTGATCGAGAAGAGGAAATACTTTTTGCAGTCTTCTTTTGTCTTAACACATTTCAATGATAAAAAGGTAACATCAAAATAAAAAGTCTCTGATAAGGTGAAAAATGTGATTACACATGACGGAAGTATTAAAGTGGGTACTATTCGCTGGTTTGATCAGATGTGCTAAACATTTGAAACGTTGTGCACTTTAGAAGTCAAAGATGTTAAAGTCAATTTAAAGCGTATAATGCCATCTTTTGAATTGCTTTGAACTATAATCTAACATAATTAAGTACTACAATTAACTATTAAGTTTAGCTAACTTAGTTGATATTTTTTATGATGAACTGAAGGTTTTTTATCGTGTCATATGGATTAATGTATAATCTATGTTTCTATTCTACCGAACACAATGAAAGAGAATCAAATTTTGAAGAAATAAAACAGAATAATTACAATACTATCTTGAGGAACAGATTAGGTTAATAAAAAAACCCACTATATAACTTGCCAATTTCGGATTCTATCCATCATCAGGGCTTGTTATATTATTACTAAAACATTTGTATCACTCATTCAGATCTATATCCACGTCTTCAATCAATACACCTGCACACCAGACACATCCTGTTTACTGAATGCATAAGAAAAACTGACCTATTTGTGAAGATAGTAATCATGTAATACCAAGTGATCGAGAATTATATAACGAAACAGAAATTATTATTACGGTATAATTTTTACATACTTCTACTTCATTTAGTACGATATATATTGCACTTAATGAGAATTGCGGCTACATATTGATATGTTAGCAATTCACATGGGACATTATGGAGATTTTTGTTGTTGTGATTTTCATAGCTGTAATCAGTTCAGGGATAATGTCACGCGCGCTTTGAAGCACTCCAAGTGCTTAACCTGCTCGTGGTATCATGTGCATCGAATTACTCTGTTTACTTTTGATTTCGAGGATGAAAAATAGAGTCCAGAGTATTTGCATCTACATAATTCAATTTCACCCGCTCTTCATCCGTCAGTTCAGTGTCCACCTCGTTCCCTTTCTATTATATTCCTCTCTCTCTCTCGTCCACTGCATTCATTGCCAGCTGCTGCGCCGCGCCGGCGCCGAAACAGTTCCTCGCTTGGCCGCGGTGAGCGCTGTCATCTCCGTACCCGTGGCGCACTCTGTCGTGACGATCCGAAGCCAGACACTCGGGCCGCAGACTCCGCGCGTGTCGTGTGGCGGGCCGAGGACCGATCCGATCGCTTCACAGCGACCGGACCAGGTTGCAGCGGTACAGAGACCGCGTCTCGGGGTGTTACGTCGCGGACGTTTCTATCTTATATATTTTTGGAAGCACTTCCGAAGTGAATTCGTAGCGTTGGTGGTGGGTTGTAAAAGTGTGAGTGGAGTGCCTCGTTCCTGAGTGTCAACTATTTGGTTTGGGGCGCGTGTTCCGTCGTCCATGGGGCTCCGGCCCCTGTGAACACTGGCAGCATGTTGAAAGGTAAGTGAGTGGTTGGGTGCAGCGAAAGGGGATGTATCGCGACGGGGATCGATCTACTGTACGCCGAGTCGTGTGATTGTCTGTTTGTCCTTCCCATCGCCTTCGACGAAGGTGACATGAGTCGTGAAACGTGCTTGTTCTCTGGCGTACCGCAATGGTAATGTAATGATTAACAAACCCCACTCTGTTATTTGTTCTAATTACATCTCGTTACTGAGTTTCCTTATCTTGACTTAAGTAGAATACATACTCGAGGTTAGGTTGGGCGGAATAAGTATACTATAAAAAGCTTGGAAATTTAAGAGAGACCATGACGTGTTATTATTTTATTTTAATTAAACTGAAAATTATATAAAATTCATCGAAAATATTACTTGCCTTAATTATCTAAGATCGCGGGACTACATATTGTTTAAATAAAATAGTTAATCCAACCATTAAAGGACAATTGTGTAATGTAATTCTTTGATGATCTTTGCAATGAACTGCTAATGCATTTATTCCTGCACCCTTTAAAATCTACATTGTACGTAAAAAAAATGAATTATGGCCGTATCTGGTGGTCGAGTTGTAAAAACCTTATAAATATCTTTCTTTAAAATTGCACGAGGAAATATTCGACCTTGTTAGTACCTATTTTATACTTTTATATTGCATCGCTAGTAAATAAATATTTTTCGTTGTAATGGAAGAGATATGGGTTCATGTCATACTTTTCTTTTCGTATAATAATTTTATTGATAAGAATACACATCAATGTCTCATAATTCTTGTCCTTTAAGTGATAAAATACACATTTTACATCTTGTAAATGTGTAGTGAATGGACATGAACTGTGTTTCTGAAAATGTTTCTGAATATAATATCTACGATGAAAGTTTTGTAATTATCTGAAAGTATTATTTCCATGTTGTGAAATGGTGAGTTGGTCAGCCTCAAATATAACTTTTCTATTGACCGGTCTAAACATTAGTGCAATGCTATTTTCGTCGAACGGAAAATGCCGTTGATCAATTACATTAGTGTTTCCATTAGGGCAACTGACCGACGCAAATCCGATTACATACTTCCCCAAACAAGTGAAGGACGGAGCAGGAGAGCAAAGTGCCTGTGCTCAACTGTCAACCTCCACAGTGGCGCGGTGGCGAGGTCAATGCCGGGGGACGACGCCACGTGGTTTCTGTCACAGCGCTTCTTGGCCGCTCAATATCACGGAACGGTTTCTTTTCATTTGGTACGCAGTGGCGGATGTTTGGCGTGGGGGGTGGGGGAGCTAAGGGGGTTATAGCCCCCCCCCCCCTTGCCCATTAGACCTGAACTCTTAGCAAATAAAATTGATGTTGAGAAATGGCATACTTTGTGAAATATAAATAAAATTAATAATACCAGCTGTATAACATTTATAAATAATTGTTATTGTTACTAATAATACCAGATTTTAATTATTCATTTGCTGCATTTTATATAAAGATAATATTAAAAAAAATTATGTTGTNCCCCCCCCCTTGAATAGGTATATATCCGCCTCTGTTGGTACGCATGTGTCAGTGATGTAAATATGGGGGGGATACGAAGAGAATCTGAAGAATAAGTCATGTTTTATATTTGTTTAATGAACTAATAAATCTTGCTATTATTACCCTGTTTTTCGTAAAAGTTTCACCCACATCAATGAAGTTAATCTCCATTAAGAAGCTCTAAATCCCCATTAAGAAGCTCCATCTATATCATTGTTCCTAAAGCGGTCAAGAGTTCATTTATTCTAGTTAAAGTTTTCCTTTTATCAGTTTTAATTATACCATTAAATATTTTATCATTTTCCATATCCACGAAAATTATGCCTTGAAATATTTTGATACTTCAATAGTGAGTAAATTTCTAAATTCAACGTATACTTCGACACCTCATTGTCAAAGTGCTTTTAATAATAATATTGACTATATTACAAATGATTACATTAATTAATTCGTATTGTTGTATTTTATGTATGTAATATTTTCTCATTCTTGATACGGATGCCATATGTTGCCTCTGCAATCCCATCCCAACCCGTGTTCGACTTTCCTCGATGTACTTCGATCAGAATTGACGGGATGGCCACTTGCTTGCTGTCGGAGAGCGAAATAGCGTGGTCATAAACATTGTTCAAATGTCGCCCTGGCAATAGTTTATTATCCTACTTTAGTTTAAATATTTTTTAAAGGATGTATCATTCTAATTTTTGTACGTTTATAGTTACCGATTTCGTCTGACGAATATCTACTTTTTGAGATAGTGTTCCTTCAAATTCTGACCCAGCCCCATCCAAGAAAAAATAAAGAAAGTAAATTCTTTTCACGACACAGATTAGAATAATAATCTGAAGTTGTTGCTTTAGGACGGTCGTCTGTTCCATAGGCCGGTATCGCTCGGTCATATTTCTATGTCACATGTATGATCAAAGATATGATGAAAGATATGATCAAAGGTTCTCTCAATGAGAACCTACGTCATTAGATATATGATCGTAGTTGAACTTCGATCAAAGCTTGTGCATTACACGGTCATATATTTGATCATAGATATATGTCCGTGTAATATCGCCCTTACCTTACAATAATGTCTTCTAGTATAGGCCGAGGTCTTGACACATATTGTTTCTTAGTAAAATTTTGTCCAAATATATTTCTCTTTTAAGTTGTGGCGGCAGATTACTCACATAAATGTTATGTTCCTTAGTAATATATGCATTTACATGAATAATCATTTATTTCAACCCTCTATATTTCAGGAATTCAATGTTCTCAGTTAGGTTCATCTCGCATTCGAATTAAAATTGCTTATTTGGAATAATTTTTTACCGTGATTTATTTCAATACAACTAAGTCTTGGAAAAACGACAATTTAACTGCAAATTTTTGTTGTTGGTCGGAGCGGTCTATGGTAGTACATGTGAGGAAGGACAAATAGTGTGGTAGGAGAAGGGATGATCTATGGGGAAAATATCGGAGACAAAATTGGGTATTGGTAAGTTTCATTAATGTAACTTAAATGGTCAACGGATCGAGGTGTCGGTTTTATAGTTACTCGGAAAAGTGAATTGGAGAACAGGCGATTCCTACAGTTCCGACAATTTTGTAAAAACGTTTGTACGTAATTGATATAAGAAAAAATCATATATTTGTACAATAACAATTTTTACAGTTTGTTGTGCTTCCGGTACGGCGACTTATAATACACATTTTTATGAAATTGATTAATTGATAACTGTTATTTAATACGAATACAACTATTTGATTTCTTTGGTTAATTTTATGTTTAAACATTCGAGTTAAATACGTGGTACAGGTGATGTTTCACAATGGCTAACAAATGACAGAAGACTGCGCGAGGTTCGCGGAAGTATAGCAATAAATAATGTTCACTACGAAATTTCTGTTCCTATTTCCTAAAATTCGTTACTTAGATGTTTGAAAGTAGGGGGGGCGTCTCTGTTACATCTAAGGGATCCGGATCACCATAGAAAATACATTGAGACTCTTAATGGAAATTATAAGAATAATTATTATTTTGATTCATAATATCAAAATGCTTTCGATGCCACTCTCCTACCGGGAGCGAAGTCGGCTCCGATGGGTGAGTGGTTAACGTAGTGCCTCTCACACCCGAGTGCGCGGGTTCAAACCCGGTCGATGGATTTTCATGTTGCAAAAAATCTACACACGGCATGTAGTGTGATTATTGTGCATATAAAAGATCCTTTGAGCATCATTTGATGCTCTCGGCAAAATTAATTCTCGGCGAAAAATACACCCACGCAGAGTTCCGCCTTCCACTACCAGATGACAGCGGAAGACGTCTAAATTGGGAATGTGTCTCATCCCAAAGGGTCGCAGCCAAAGAAAAATGGGCCACAATTAACGGGAGCCGAGACCCATACGCTATTATTATTATTATTATTATTATTATTATTATTATTATTATTATTTCCGGAAGCGAAAACCATGGGCGTTTTCATTTCCGGTTCTATTATTGAAACGTCAGTCTAAATATTGAAGATAATCAATAGTACCACGTTAAATGTTATTTAAATTTTGTAGGTATCGTATTTATTACAATGAAGATTATATTTGGAGGTTCATAATTTAAACAAAATATTTTCAACACATTAATCAAATGTTTAATTGAGGGGGTTTACCGTGTAAAAGTAAATTATTTATGATATATTAAAAATATCATCGCATTGTTTGAATATTTTAGCGCTAACTTTATTTGAACACTTATGAGAAAGTTTGAATATTTTGTCAAGTAACTTCTTTTATGAATGAATGAATAAATAAATAAATGAAGAAATAAAATTTGGTATAAATAAAGTTTATTGTCAAAAAAGTTACAAACTGCGTATGACCACGTTGGGGATAATGAACTAAGTTACTCTCCGGAAACAAGCCACGGGACATCCCATGAATTCAGATTAAGGTCCCAAGGACTTATTTAATATTTATTTACGAAAAAATTATTTAATAAATACATAATGTTCCTATTTCCTAAAATTCGTTACTTAGATGTTTGAAAGTAGGGGGGGGGGCGTCATGTCATTTATTATTTCGTAACTGTACATTTGAGAACTGGAACTTGAAAAAAAAACTTCCATTTTTAGTTTCCCGGAGTGGAATTACTAATTATAATGGAATCGACACCTGAATACCGGTGCTAGAATATGCTATTTAGATTTACGAGTACAAATTGCTATTTACATTCGCTTCATAATACTCGCATACGAATATAAGAAATTTTATATCAGAAGAAACATTTCCATTTGAAAAATTGAGCTCAATAACTGAGAAGTAGACATGTCTGCTTAAAGATTTCTCTCCGATGCGTGTCTTGGATATCTCTCTCTGGGTTTTGGCGAGTCCAATGGCCATTCCATTTGCTCTTCCGGATGTAAATTTCTTATGCAACTTGTTTCCGAGCTTTAATTAGTCCTCGCTTTGTCTGTTTAAATGTCAGCAACATTCACTGATGCATGTGTAATAAAGCATATACGAACTTGGAGGGGAGGTAGAAAATATCAATAGGAATCAGAATCATGTAGGAAAGCAGGGTCCGAAATGATAAAGAGACTTATAGACTAAGCAAGGACACAATACAGAAAGCAATATTAAGCGCTTTATTATTTAAAAAAATGCCCGGATTTCGGTACACAGCATTCATCAGACCCTTTTCAATGTCGTTTATTCGTGTAGGTCGCACCCGCTATGTGCATCAGAACCTGTGTGAACGTGAAACGTTTCGGTTTAATAATCAAAGTTTTCGTTTAATTTTTTTTAAAACTTACATTTTCCTTCAAACTAACATTTTTTACCCATTTCGTTTAAAATAATAGTTTTAAATATTATATTTACTTTAACATAGCATTTTTCCGTTAAAGCAAAATTTTTCGTTTAATGTAATATTTTTTGTTGACTTTATATAATTTAGTTTAATTTTATAATGGTATTGTAATGGGATAAAGATGTACGAATCACAAATACATTCAAGAAATTCTTTTATATACATTCTGAAGGGTGTTTCCGTCTCTGAGAAGGTTGCTTTCAATATATACCAACTTCTTCACTGATTTAGAATTGTATCTAAAACATTTGAGTCATCCGAGGGAACTGAATCTAAATTGAATCCATAAATTTTCTTCATGTAACACCGGACTGGTGTAATCTTGATTAATATTTTAATATGTTTAAGATATAATTATATTTAGTGTCCTTCAAAATATGCGTACAGATAGCCCGAACACATTTTCGATGGTCACACTTGTTACGAAATTGTGACTTCGTTTAGACCTTTATAACGATGTTCGGTGAATTGTTTGAACCATTAGTTTTTCTGTGCAATACATTCATTGGAGACTTCTTCATAATTTACGACAAAGTTGCTGTTGCTCAGAGAAGAATTGGAGAAAGTGAATCACATTGCATATTTTCTTGTCTCCTGATCAGGCAACATTTTAAATGTTTATAATAAGTTAAATAAATAAGGAAAAACTTACGACCTTTTCACGGACGAATAATATATTTATTTATTTAGATTCTATAGCTGCTCAGACGCATTGGAAGTGTTTTAAAACAAAATTCTTGAAAATGCCAGTGGAAACTGCATAAAGAGAAGGTTTGTACAACCCGCATAGACAGGCCATGGCAAACAAATTCGGTGTCCGACAATCGCGCATTTGGTTTACGATGGTGTGTCCTTCAGTCGTCGACTTTGCTATTCTACTCTTTTCAAAACCTCAGCCTCTTCTGTCTCATACCTTAAATTCTTGTCACATTTCTAACAAAAAAACTGAGTAATCAGTTTATTTAACATGGCAACATAATTAAACTATTGGTAGCATTTAGTTTTTAATTCGATTTTTCCCAGAGTATCAACCCTTTGAATTCGTGTATCGTGAAAACATGAAAAGGCAGATTCGTAGTGGTAACGCTAATCTTTTAGTTTTAGATAAGCATTTAGATCTTATCACAAGAAAACTATGCAAGTCCCCAAGAGCGTACCGAATAATGGTAATTACTGTAGTCATGAGATAAAAAAAAGTATAATGAAATACATAGAATTTATTTATTAGTTTCCTACTTTTAACTTTAAAAAGACTATTTGATTTACTTTACACACCAAAAAAAACGTTATTTTCTCCATTAAAGCTATTTCTAAATATGAATAATTGCGGAGGATAACTCTTGAGGACGAGAACACTACCAGAGTCAAGAGGACATTAAAATAAATTGGCACGTCTTTCTATCGGTAGCTACGTTCCGTTGCAACTTCACCGACCGCAGGGTTGTACATATTTCCTACAGATAATGCTCACCAATTTTTGACATTTTCCATAACTTTCAAAAAATACTTCCAATGCGTCTCAGATGAGAACACTTATACCAGTACACTTATTATAATGATGGACATTTTCTACCAAAATAAAATATCAGGGTATATTTCGACATGTCACCATCTAGTATTCCTTGTTAGTAGAATAAATCCCGCATTTCTTCCGGGAACCCTTTTCCAGTAATATTTTTGCACCTACTCATAACTTTTTCGATTTTTTTCGTATGTATACAACGAAATATGATACAGAAAAATAATTAATAGATTAGTACGAGTTTTGATAACTTCGTGACGTATTTATCAATTAAAAAATGTTCTACTCAAATATAACCTTTCCGCATTGAAAATTTTATTAAACAAAGGAAGAAAATNAAAAAAAAAAAAAAAAAGTTGAAATTTTTTTCAAACTACTCGTAAGCTTTGGGGATGGAAATATTTGGTGCGTTGCCTCGACTGACACATTTATTCACGGAGAGAGAAAACTATTGAAGACAGGAACGTGGATTTTTTCGGGGATGTAATTTTTGTATTGTATGGGTTCAGTAAGAAAGGATGTTTCGAAATTTCTATTTTAAAAGGGTGATTTAGGGTGAGATGTCTTTCTCGAATTTTTCGCCACATCCCACGTAGGTAAAGGTGCCCGTATTACATTTTTGTTAACAAAAGTTATAACGAAGGTTAAATCGTATATTAACAAAAACTGTCATACGAAGCCGGACGGGGTCGGCTAGTTCTAATTATAAATCTAGCCCTCTCGGCCTTAACTGAAGTGTCATAGCAGTGTAGCTCTTTTGAAGGTGTCTGTGGGCAAAGCCCTCCGCACGCCGTGGAGTCACATGGAGCCTTCTCTTCATATCTGAGAGCCCTTGAGACGAGCCTTGCGCTGGTCTCTCTTGTTGGCACCTGCTACCTTTTGTGCTCTCATCGCCTCGTCGTAGCGGCTGCGTCGTCGGCGAGCGTAAACGACTCTGTTCCTTTACGACATCACTGTTGTCGCACCGTCGCTCTTCCTTGCCTTTGACTTTACAGCAGTTGCAGAATTTTTAACGAACCGTGGAGACTTCGAGAGATATTTGAAAAGATTCCACCTTGTAGACGATGACACGTGTGATCGCGGACAAAATTTGGAAACACGCGAACATGTATTTTGGGACTGTTTATACTATGGGGAAGAGAGAGCAAGACATCTCAGAAAAATTAAAACTGAAACAGTGGTGAGTACGCTCGGACCAGAAATGATTAAAACGGAAAGACGATTTGAAATTTTCAAATAATATGTAGAAGAAATGAAAGAGATGAAAAACGGAATGAAAAGTAATTGGGGACGAAAGAAGAACCAAGAGAGAATGTCGTGGAATGTCTGAAGATGGGGACACGACTTGAAACAAAAAAAATGAAAAAAAAAATGCCTTCGACTCCCGTCGACCACGCGATGACGTTGTCATGCCTCCCTCGCCTTTATGAGAGAGAGAACGAGATCGCACTTTACATTCGGCGACGTTTTCATTACTTTACTCGCACTCAGACAAATGTATTGGAGAGCCTCGAAGTTTAACATCATAAATATTTACCATTACTTTCAATTTATTTTAGCACAATTTAAGACAAAATGCATTCTAAAAGTAAATCCTCGCAAAAGTGCTTCTTGCATCCACTGAAGTCGTATATCTAAATAATACGTTCAAACTATTGAAAGTTACTCGTTTATCACGGAGATGAATCGGTAAGAAATTCAATCGATACCCCGTCTTTGACAGAAATTTATTGATCTACCCAAGATTGGGCGTAAAATTTGAACGAAGTTATGATTAATAATAATAATAATAATAATAATTTATTGTCAAGGAAGCAGTTACATCTGCGCATGACCACGTGGAGGCCAATAAACTATTTACTCTCCGGAAGATAGCAAGGGACCATCCAATCAATTCCGAGCAAGGACTCTAAGATGAGAATAAAATAGTACGCTACGTGTTATAATATTAACATACCCATTCTGGCCCGAGTTTTGCTCCGATTTTCCTTCGGGTAGAGGCGGATTCCTTATACAAGTTCTCCAGGCTTTGTCTAGGGGCATGTTTATTGTAACAATGAATCGTGAATTTAGTGGTTTTTTTTAAAACTCTTATGATTTTTAAACACTATACTCAGAATAATCTNTTACATGTAATTTTTTGCTTAAAATTACAAACATATTGACATTCTATTAGTATTATAACTCGCAGTTAACTTTTTATCTTATCTAGGAACTTTTGCTGAAATTTTTGAATCCGCCTCTGCCTTAGAGCCCTTGATCGGAATTGATGGGATGGTCCCTTGCTTCCTTCCGGAGAGTAAATTCGTTTATTTTCCTCCACGTGGTCATACGCAGTTTGTATTGTTTTTTGACAATAAATTTATTATTATTATTATTAATACCAACAAATTTGTATTTTAATAAAGCATAAACAAGATTTTTTCACAAGAACGTACTATTATCAAACTATAGATTATTCAGAAAATATTGTTTAAAAATCGGAACTATTAAAATAACTCTAAATTCAAGATGTATTATTGCAATAGACCGCCGCCCCTAGATAAGAGCCTTGAGTTTAAAGAATCCGCCGCTACTCGAAGGAAAACCGGAGAAAACCCGAGCCGCGTTGAGGCTTCAGAATTAATGTCCATAACCATGTCAAGGTTGAGTACAGATAAAAGTAAACATATGAATACTGAGACAGAATACAAGCATGCTGGAAAACACTTTTGAAATCGTTCTCAGTTATTTTGCAAGTACAACAATGGCGTGATAAAGTACAAGACGGCTTTAATTTTTACTAAAATCAATAACTTCTTTTACATTGTAGAAGCAGTGGTGCAGGAGGTAGTTTTTAACCGCTGATTTGAACAGATTCAATTTAATAATATCTTTTATATTCTTGGGCAAGGAATTATATAGAACGATTCCCGAATGATGCGGTCCTTTTTGGCAAAGAGTGATTGACACTCTAGGGCGATGAATATTACTACTATTGCGTGTATAGTGTTCGTGATCGAGACTGTTCGTATAAAGAAAGGGTGGCACTTCAGTAATTCGGTCTTAACAAACACGACTGTTTCATAAATATAAATGCAGGGAAGTGTTAAGATATTTAATTCCTTGAATAAAGGTTTACAAGAGTTTCGGGGGTGAGATTTACAAATTATCCGAACTATCCTCTTCTGAATTCTGAAAGTTTGAATACTCTGACCGGAATTACCCCAGAAGGTAATGCCGTAACGTAAATGGGAGTAAACGTTTGCAAAATAAACGCAACGGGAAATACGTGGACTAACTGCGTTAACTAAGATTCGGAATGCGTAACACAAATTGCTTAATTGGGAATTAAGATTGTCAATGTGACAATTCCATTTGAGGTTGTCTTGAATATGGAGACCTAAGAATTTTGTATTCGTAACAGTTTTTAATTGTGTACCGTTTAAAGAAAGAGAAACCTGGGGTAAAGATTTTATGATACCATTGTGAAATGACATAGACACTGTTTTGTCAGTGTTTACAATGAGACGATTTGCATGGAACCCAGTCGAAAGGTTAGACAAAACGTTTTGAGCATTGGCGTGTTTACATAGTAAATTAGTGTCATCAGCAAAAAGAATCATTTTGCAATCTGATGAGGAGGATGACATGTCGTTCACATACAATAAAAACAGTATAGGGCCAAGAATTGAACCTGGGGGTACTCCGCAAGTAAGTGGCTTTGTTTCTGAAAGACAACGCTGAAGTATTTTATTTTTAGTATAGTATATTTCTACCTGTTGATATCTATCCTTTAAATAAGAAGTTAGCCATTGATGTGGAAGTCCACGAATGCCTAAAGAATGCAATTAGAAAGATTCTCGAAAGATTTACCCTTTTGGGCAAAGAGTGGTTGACACTCGAGGACGATAAATATTATGCCTATTGCGTGTTCGTTAACAAGATAGTTTCGTATGCAGCAAGGGTAATTCAGTCTTAACAAACACGACCGTTTTATAAATATAATTGCTGGGAAGTGTCAAAATATTTAATTCCTTAAATAAAGGTTTACAAGAGTTTCGGGGAAGAGATTTAAAATTAGTAAAGTGATCAATATTTACCCTTCCGTCTAGATATGTTTGAGTAGAATATTTAAAAAAATGTCAAATGAATATTGGTTACATTCTTGGGAAAATATACCAAAAGAAAATTGTGATGAACATTAATGAGTTGAGTTAAATTTATCACATATGCAAGCATATTTCTAGGAAACTAAATTTCCAGTTGAGTTTTAATGTCTAAAGACTGGCGACGCTATGGACAATAATGTATCTGGTTCTAAAGGGAAAATAATTTATGTTTGAATAGTGTCCACAGTTGCATAGCATGATGATGGAAATATAGAAGTGTTCATTATATGTAATTATAACCTGGTAGACAAAGTTACCGCAACGTTCTGTAAAAACACATTATCTGCAAAAACTGGTTTAACATTTAGATGCCGTAGATTATTTATAGTATGAAGGATATAAGGATAATCTGTTATTCATGAAGCCATGTTTACCACAACTCTTATAAGATGCATTACTTTATGCATTTTACTTCGTTTATCTTTGACACCCTCCCATGTAGATGAGTTTTTTCAGATATCTGCCGATTACCATAAAAACGATTTTTATCCGTAGGGAATATTGGAGTTCATCGGCTGTCATGTGCCAAGCGTCTTTAATAGCTGATCACACCGTACTCTTTCGCCAAGGATTCGGTCTCGAATCTTTGGGTTAAACGTGAGAACCAACAAGGGAACTTCCGAGAAGCGCAGGTCGAAAGTGGTCCTGATTGTTTTTGATAGTGAAGTATATTGCCTGCAAGAGTATCCTGTCAAAATATTAGCGACTATGGCACACTGGAAGTCACTGAAAAAGAAATACGAAAAAACGATTCTATTCGCACGCCGAAGAGCCATTTAGTGGATCTTGTACGACACTAAACTACGAAGCGAACGAGCATCGACAATCAAATCACGTGGCTAAACTTTGATTCGTCCGACTTCTAGGTATCTTCACCATTCAGGGAAGAGCTGATCCAGACAAGTCAAATCGTAAAAATATGCAATTTCAGCTAAGTACGTTATTCAGGTTCAGGTTTCCTTTCGCTATCTTTGTAGAAGAATTCAAGTAAAATTTATGTCTAAAATTGTATGTATATTTTATTTAAATATTGACAGTTTCAAAGATGACGTTTTCAAAATGTTCATTAAGTAAGGAACGTATTGGAGGAAATGAAAGGGTGCATGACAATTCATTTCAATTTTTTTCATTTTGGCAGATACCAGATAAATTATTTTCGGTACCACTAAAAATTCTACCGTTTTCTAATGTTATTTCATGCGTGTTTGCATGGATTTCTAGGATATCTTTGCTCATGAATTGTCGTGTAGAAAATTCTTATTCATTGTACTCCTGAAACATTTTGATTAAAAGAATTGAAAAATTACCAAAATGTGTTTCGTTTTGCTAATCTCACGTTTTTTGTGTTGCAATTAAATGTCACTTGCCTGTTAAATGATGCTATGAAAACAAAACTTGTTTTTATATTTTAATAACAAAAATAGAGAAATAAAAGTGTATAATTAAGGTCTAACAAATGTGTTAAAGTTCTTAATTATCAAGAGATAGATATTCGTATTTTGTAATATTAAATGGGATTCAGTATCGGAGAATACTGAGGTGATATCACGTCTCGTAATGCGAAAATTATGGCAGCAATCGGTGACCTTTCCCTACGGGAACTATTTCGGACTGTATTTAAAGGATTACCTTTCCTCATGATTGTCCAAAATGTAAGCGGAAAAAGAGGCAGAAATTGAAAAAATTTCTCGATTTTTTTTCAGTGTCCTCCAGTGTGCTATCGTCGCTAATATTTTGACATATACTAATAATCAATATGTTTCTGTTCAAAAAAAATCAGGACCTCTTTCGACTTACACATTTTGAGAGCCCCCTCGTAAGAAAACAGAATTGTATTTGTTTGCTTAATGCCACTCATCAGGAGTACTGTGTCCATGAATTTGTCGTTAGAAAGGGACGCCAAAACTAATAATCGTGAAAATGCTTCTGCCTTTAAGTGAGTATGATGTCAAATGAATATTGGTTACATTCTTGGGAAAATATACCAAAAGAAAATGGTGATAAGCATTAATGTATGTTTGATGGATATTTCCTCAAGTTTAAATTGTGGTAATTCGATTCATACCGTATTTGGTATTGAAATTTATTTTTCGAGTCATTTATTGTTGCAACTTTTTCAAGGTCAAGTATGTCAACGATCTTGATATACTTTTCTTGCTCTAACTATTCATAATAATAATACATTTATTGTCAAAAAGCTATTACAAAACTGCATATGACTACATGGAGGACAAAAAACCTAATTTACTCTCCTGAAGTGAGGATGCGACCATCTCATCAATTCCGATCAAATGCTCTAAGGCAAAGACGCATTTAATATTTCAGCACACTACTACTAACAATAAGAATAGTTAGGTACGTGTTGCAATATTAACATAATACATTTTACTTACATAATACGTTACACTACTACACTTACATAATATCTTACACTAATGTTCTATAGTTTTTTATTGTGCAAAATGCCTGAGCTCAACTGATATAGCCAGGCTGCACATTTTTTTAAAGGAATAATGAAGCTTGGATTGATTGTGCTATATAATAAGAAGTATATGATGCTTTAAAATAACTATATTAGAAAAGCAAGATTGCGGATAGATCTTCGACATTTGTGTGGTAGCGATTCGTAACCTTGTTGTGTAAAAAGTTGAAATAAATTAAATCAACGACTAAATTTGGTAACTGAAGTTTCATTCTTCTGCGTGAAAATTGTTATTTTATAAACATAATAAAATGTTGGTTGTTTTTAAGTATGTTACATCATTTTTTTTCTATCCGTAATCATCAAATCACTAGTATCTATTCTCATAATACCACTTGGTTATTTTGTTTACGTAGAAGATTTCAGTGGAGGGATTGAACATTTGGTTCTTTAATATGACTGATTTTTAGAAGTTGAGACAAAAGAATATAAGATGGGAAAATGAAATTTCTGGATAGTTCTTTTATAATGTAGTGGCATAATAAGAAAGTATTTTTTGAAATTTCGATATTGAAGCCCTTCAAATTTACCCTTGGGTAAATAGAAGTGAAATGTGACTTTTCGAATTTTTGTCGAACATCCCATGAACTGATGGAGATATTCCCATGATTACGTTTTTAACTTTGTTCATTCAAGTTCATTCTGTATTTTTCGATATTTCATTTTTTAAATGAAATACTTAAAAATATTTAAGTTTTAAAAATAAAATCCGGGCCCATCCTGGCCCTGGTTTTGCTTAGTTTTTTTCCGGGTTTTCCAGACGCGGGAATGCCATTAATACGTTTGTTTTTATTAATCTCGAATTTTTACTGCACACGATATCTGAAAACAATAATTTTGGAATAATAAATGGATAATTGTTTGTAGGTATTAAAAAATTTATTTTATAAATATTAAATCTGCCACTACCCTTAATCGAAATTGATGGGATGGTCCCTTGCTAGTTTCCGGAGAGTAACTTAGTTTATTATCCCCCATTTGGCCATACGCAGTTTGCAACTGATTTTTTGGCAATAAAGTTTGTTTAAATGCGTGGAAAGTAGTCAGCAAATCTTTTTTTTGTCGTTCACGCTAACGGTTTCTGTGTTCCCTCACCATTAGATACTCTAAATCCCTATATCCTGATTGGCCTTCCGGCTCTCCTCCGATTAAGAATACGTAACATTGCGCCATATTCGTCTATGAGAATTTCAGTTAATACGAATTTTATCATTTTAACAGAATGTAGCTTAACTCTTTTCATCGCGGTATGAAAAAGACATAACTTCCCGAAACAAAATGTTTGATAAATATTTACACCCTGAAAAAAACATTCAAAATAACTTAAATGAATAGTCATGTTTGTAATGAATTTCGTATCGGCTGAGGAGTGAACACTGTTTGGCTAGTATACGAATATTATTGGGCATTAAAAAAATATTTGTACGAAAATCAAAAAAATTACGCGAGCACAGTATGCGGATATTCAGCTTGTGTGTATGAATTTTTGTCCTCGATAGAACTGAACAGTTTTGAAGAAATTCGCGGAGTAGAAATAATTTAAGAAGCAATTCGGAAGAAGTGGTTAAGAAGAGAAGAAAAAACGATCTCGTTTCAGAGTAGGATCGTTCCAGTAAATTTACGAATACATAGAAGATGCATTTATTATGGACTTTGAAGAATCGCTTACTTAATTTATTGCAATGCGTGAATAAATAAATTAACACCTGCTGATGCAAAATGAAAGATAAATGTTTCGTATCCTTTACATAATATATATGCTGCAGTCTTGGATTCTGCGTGGCTCAGAGGGTAGAGCGCTCAGCTGATGACTAGATGGTCGGAGTTCGATCTCCGGTGGGGTATGGGATTGTTCATTACTCCCCAACATCCATATAGACTCTCAGGCTTGCTCAGCCTGCTCTAAACTGAGTACCGGGTTTTTCTTGGGGGTCAAACAGGGCCAGAACGAGATGCATCTCCTTGTGCCGAGGCCTAGTAATTGTGGAGCTCCTCCCTCAGTGAATCCCTTGGGCACCTTTGTGGCCTGTTGTGAGACAGTTTGAATCTACAACAGTCTATAAACTAAATTCACTGCCTCACAAAATGTGCGGCGCAGTAAATTCATCATTCCATAATTCCTTAGTTTTAGAAAGTATCAGAGTGAAATTTGGGCTGAGGAAGCCCCTATGTTTTATCAAGACACTCCCCTATTGGGGGCTGTCTGTGCCGCCCCTATCGCACTGAGACACCCTTAAAGTGAAGGGAAATGTAATTTTGAAAAAATCCAGGAAAATTATTACACTTCAAAATGTCGGGGAGAGCTAGTCTCACGTATACAGACTCAATAATGTGCACTCCAGCAGCTGAGATTAAAAAATCCCCCACATCTGATGACCCACTCCCACCGGCTTCTCCCCCACCCCCTCTGAAAACGGTGTATTTCAGATGTTCCAAAACTACACAGGATTGTGTGAGTTTGTTCAAGGAACATGGTTTACATGTTTTTCATTAGTAGAAAGAATGAATTTACTGCACCGCCAATTTGTGAGGCAGTGTATAAAAAAAATACTTTTAAACATACATATAACTACTAATAGAGGATAAATCGACTATATATATCACGTGACTGAAGGTGAAAGCCGAAACTATTTTTACAAATATGTGAATGATTTTTATGTTTTGTTTTCTATTCATTCATTACTTTAAAAAAAATATTATAAATTTATTTATGTTTTATTATAAGGGTAGAATAAATGCAATATTACTGAAATAGTTACACATGTAATTGTCAACCGAGATAAGCTTGGTCTACAGGTTTGCAGGAGTAGAGAGAGACGTTAAACACAGCACGATGCCTCAGGAGACTGAACATCCCACAAATGTCAGAAAGCTTTGTGTATGACTGAGGGCGACATCGTCGTGGTCGGGTATCCAAACTCCACGTCATGTTTGATTCTCTAGGGAGAAATATGTGTCTGCACAAGTTTTGCACGATCTCTGTGGATCATTTATATAATGAATATAATTTATTATCATTCATAAATGGTGAGTCTGAGATATATCGGCTATGAGCGAGATAGAAGGTCGTTGGGAACTATCAGTTACAGTTGCCAACCCATGACTCTTATTCTGCCTGGGGTAATATTCCTTACAGACTCAGGATAACAGTGTTTTTAAAGCTTTTAATTACTTAGTTCAATCAATATATCTTGTAGGGAGTAAGTCTCATACGAATGATTCATTATTGCGGTCGGTTTAATGAGTAAATGGTACATGGTATTACATAACTAAAGATTTGTAAACGTGGGTAATGATCTGCACTAATGTCTTTCATATTCAGTTGATAATTATTTACAACTAAATTCCGTTTGGTTTTGTTCCGATGGTATTAATGGATTTTGAAGTCCATGTTTTTAATCAAATACAGTTGTAATAATTAACGACCTTACTAGTTGGCAATTTATATACTTCTAATTATTGGTTATAAATTGTGTGTAATCAATATGCCTTACGCATGTGGTTAATTGAAATAATCCTGTAGTAATAATTAATTATTTGAATTCCCACAGATTTTATGACTGACAATGAAATATTTCGAAGGAAAGGTATATTTCGAAGTGCGGTAGTAAACCAGATAAGTTTCACGAATAAATTTTCTTTCAGTAAACTAGTATCAAAGAAAAAAGGAATATTGTTATTAAAGATTTTATCCTCAATTTCACAAGAAAAGTATTTAGTTTGTGAAGCCTCATTGATAACGCGATGTATAACTACTGAGATATGCTCCGAAAAAAATATAGATTCTTGCTGATAAATTAGTCTCAATAGGTAATTCGGTCCGTATTCTATTAACAAGAAGAAAATGTAAACTTCAGAGCGAAAAAGTGTTAACAAGAATTATACGTTTTTACCGAGAAGTGGTTAAATTTTTTTTTCAGTTAAAAACTGTGACAACTTGTTATGAACTTTACGTTTAGAAGATATTAACATAGGAGAGAAGGATAATTTTGGATCATCTAGTTTGTACGCAGTAGGACTTCATTATCTGGCCTAAGTTCATCTTCGTGCTCGTCAATAATGGCTACTATAGACCTCTAATTTTTCTTTTTGCAATTCGAATTAGATTTTTCCTGCATACCGATTTTTCACTTGAATTTTTCTTGAATGGTGATTTAGAAGGAATAGTTGTACATAAATCCATACTTTTACGCTAGCAAAGCGACACTGATTCGTATAAGAGGAGGTTGCCACTCATTTTGTGACTCTGTTTTAGTGTTCAATATACTCAAACTGTTGTGAAAATTATCTCACCGTGTACATATTGACTGATATGTGTGCATATTAACAATTTTATTTCCGTCTGGCTCACTGTACTTCATTTTAAAGTGAAAGACACATCGAGTTGGCCATATAAGAACACGTGTAACGTTTTATTGTCGTCCATTCCTGGAGTTCGAGTAGCGAGACGACAACTCGATCAAAATTCCAAGAAGTATAGAATAGATTCTCGTACTTCGGTGGATCTTTTGAGCACGCATCATCATCATCATGTAGTAGGCACACAGGGTGACCAAAATGGCCACCCTTTGTTTTTATTTACGTCGTTTTTTCCTGGCCATATATGTGAATTACGGCCATGCCTCACTACTGAGAGACCAAAATGGCTGTTACCTAACTGTTCCCACGATAATGGCAAGGGCTGTTTCAGCGGACCCTTGCAAATAACGCGACGTTCATGACGCTTCTCTCCCATATAAAGGACTCTACCTGGAGTTACCTACTCTTGGAGGCTGGCTGGAGAGAAACCCCTATTAGCGTCTGTGGTGTAACGCATCAGCGAGCAATTGGGGGTGCGGTGGGGGGTCTGATGGTAGAACCTGGAGCAAGAGACGAGAGTCTGTTCAAAAATAAACTGAAATGATGAAGAAATTTAATAGATAATATCATAAACAGCTAATAAATTTAATTTTTGTTTCCTGAGAATATAGCTGTTGCTTTTTTTTTTTTTTTGATTTTATGTTATTGATTTCGAAAAATTTATTTGATTGAAGATTTCTAGGTACTAGAAAAAGTAAGAAATGAGAAAAATAGTCATTGAATCTGGATTGCTGATGTGAAATATACCGTTCATTGGATAAAATATTATTATAATACAAAATTAAATGTTTCGTGAAAACTGTAGATTTTAGCTGTGATGCGCGTTGTTCTTTCTATAAACAAAAAAAAATTGATATCTTAATTTTTAATGAAAAGCACACGCTAACCACATGGTTTAGACGAAAGAATTGGATAGGATAGATGCATCGTCTACAGACAGATGAAAAATGCGACGGACTGGGACTCGAACCCAGAACTTCCTACTTTGGCCACAGGTATGCGACCGGTCAGGTGACTGGTGTGTTCGAACTACGGGAGGGTTTTGCAGCGGTAGCACACCTGTTATCAAAGCAGGAGGTGCCGGGTCCTGGCCGCAGACGATTCAAACTTCCCTCCCCGAGTTAAAAGAAACTCGGAAGTCGTGAGTTAAAAAAGGACAGAATAGATGTTGGGTAGCTGGGGAATTTAAGATTCCGAACAGACATTGGTATGAAGGAGGTGAGGGGAAACCCCAGCTGGAAACTTTATGAAATTCGGCTCGGCGGGGAATCGAACCCGGATACTCCTCAGCTGTGCTCAGTAACTGTTTTTAGATTTATTATAATGTACACCATAACAAAACTTACTTGGTTCGCTGTGGGTGAACCAAGATCGCAGAACAGAAATGAAATTCACCTCTGATAATTCTGCTGGCAGCGCAGTAGGGGTTGGAGTTGGAGGCTAGGGTTCAGCGTATGATCACTGCGCACCAGAGAAGCGTGACGACATGCGGTCCCACGTCACAGTAGGGGTGTGGAAGGGGGAAAGGGGATGCCAGCCTGTGCGTCACGGGCTGTTTCCAGCGCTTTCCAATTTACAGGGATTGCTCTTAAATGTTGCCATGTTCGGGGAGTCTGGGAGTTGAACTGCGTCCGGGAAAAATGCGACCTCGGGCATTAGCGGATACGGGAGAGTCGTCAGGAAGAGGAAGGTTTGGGGATTGTATCCTTAACTCATGGGATTATTTCCCAAACAAATCGCACGTCAAAACTTGCGTAGCGCACGACTTGTATCAACTGGTCATTCCCGTCTTCTATTTTTGCTTTTCCTGATGCGAAGCTGGCTTTGTTTCGGTAGACTGTGAAATGCTATACTTTTTAGAAACTTTTTGTACGGGTTTAGCGACTACATACTTGATGGGTTTGGGGCGGGGGCAGATGGGTAATGTTTTTAACTTGAATATCGGGGATATGACACAAAACAAATCGCTGATACAATTAGTCAATTAATTATCATTACTAATGGAGTTAAGTGAAATATTTTTATTATAAATTTTCTGTTTTGAATCAAATGAAATTTATTTTTTGTTTTGAATCAAATTATTTAAAATTATTTGAGAACACTTATGTTCAACTGTACAAATTAGATACGAGGACCAAAAATGAAGTAGAAAATTATGTGTAGATTTAACAGATAGTGAGAGAAATCATTTAGACAGATTCAAGGTAAATGTGACGTTGTTGTACAACAGAAAGAAACATGTGAATTTAAATTTTGTATCACACTGACTCGCTTAACATAGGAGTAAATGGTCTAAAGATAGTTGGATGACGATTCCAGTATATAAAAGTGAGTTTTTAATCACAAAATTCATTCTGTTCGTCTGTTAAAGTTTGTAAGTCTCTCATTGTTTATTTAATTTGACAGAGAGAATGTTGCTCGGAGAAAATATTAAAGAAATTTTGAAACTTGTTAAGGATAGGAAGAGGTATACTGCGTGTTGTAGAGAGTGTATAATTTCGTAAATTGTCTGCTGCTAATTTGAGCAGAAAAATTATATATCAGGAATCTGGTGATACGGTGTTACGTTGTTTAATAAAGAAAGACGTATATGAATTGTTTCGTTTTGTAATTCGAGTTTTTCTTGTTTTCTATTTCTAATTTCAAATAAATTTGCGCTCAATATAAATAAAATAAATGTCGAAGCCACCCCGACTAAAATTTTCAACTAATCACCCTTCATTGATGTCTAACCAGAAACGCGAAACAGCACTATTTCAAAATTATCCCTTTCCCCAGTAAACATATAACTTTAATCATTCCAGTCCAGTGAATGGAAGAATACGGCCATGCCACTGTGCTGGGCCTGCGTCTGTTTAAAGCAGCATACGTCCAAATGCGCTCCCACGGGCCGCGTTTTTACTCTCAACTGTTCTCTTTTACCCCCACCCTCTTCCTCCCTATCCACTCGCTCACATACATCGTCCTTCTGACGTCTATCTACTCCAGCTTTCGCCAGTCGCACTCGGCAAAAAACGCTCCAAAACAAATTCTGACTCTTCATGAAGACGTGTCCTTCTTTAATTTCGAAATGTAATTTACTTTAAGTGTTTCACGTTTTATCACTTTAATTGTTTCGGGAAAACTAAATTTATCTATGGAGAGTCAATCATGTATTCTCGCGGAATGTGATAAAATAACTCCACGTAAAACATAGAAAGAAAACATTTTTTTCCGTAAACTTGTAGGATTAAATGTTAAATTACTTATGAAGGGGTTTATATCTTTTATCACGTACTTTAGGTAAAATTTTTGAGACATTTAATAGTAGCAGATTTTCCCTCCATTACTCCGGTCCTACTATCGTAGAAAGAATAAGTCTCAAATATCTTAAATCTGCATAAATACGTAGAGTAGCATGTACTTATAGTGATTTCAACTTGAAAAACATACACCGAACATTTAAATGAAATAATTGCAGTTGTAATTGGTGTGATACATTGCGTCTTATGGAGAAAACATATATTTTGAGTGAGATACCAACTTTTAAATCACGAAAATGATGGAAGTTTTTATTGATTTATAGTAGTATTTTTTCATCACTTTTATCTATAGGTCAACGGAGATTTGAGTAAGCCGTGTAATTTTTTTCTTAGAAGTGGTACGTAAATCACGAAATCGTTGTGTTCTGTCGCCATGTTTGTACATTCTCTTAAGCATTTCAAACAAGTCAAGCGAGTTCCTCAATATTGTTTGAATTATATAATTAACTGATAGAAATTAAATCATGTTTCTTCTTCGTTATGATTCATATTCTTGTGTTTTAAACAATTATAATTATAATAAAGAAAACAATTATACATATGAGTTATTTGACTAATTTGGTCTGCTGGTCCCAGCTTAAACCGTGTATAGGTTTTCGTGCAGTGATTCGTCGTTATTGTATGGGATTGTATATCGTGCACAGAAGGACGTACAGCCGTGATGGGGGAATTTTTTATATTATGTAGTGATAAACTGCGAACCTTCATGTAACATATGCTCCACTCTAATTTGGAGATTTTCTTACACGCCTTCAATATATTTTAGGTCGATCAATGATGACCAAGACCACCGAAGAAAATGTAATACAGGATTGGAAATCCCGCCCATGAAACGGAGCGCATTATATATCGCTCTCTGCACAGTTGGGAGCGAATGAAAAAATGTGATGAAATACGAGTTTCTTTAAAACCATCTTTGACGAGAATCCTATTTTATGATGTTCTGCTCTCTTCAGTCAGTGATGGGAAGGTAAAGGTGTGAGTAACCTTCGTGATGTAGTTCGTTCGGATGTAGTGGTGGTTTGTTGATATTTTTCATTTGTATGCTATACCAGAGCTTATTGTACAATTACATGTATAACTTAGAATACCATGAACAACAAACTATTTGGTAGTTCTTTGGAAATAACTTGTGTATTGAATTCAGTGAAAGATTAGTAATGAGGAAGGATACTGAGGATCACATGAAAGTGAAGGAGACAATGCCAGTTTTGCGACGATGCTGAACTTCGCTGGACCGACTGGAATCGATAGCCATCTTATGCGGCATCTTAATCCAATAAACAAGCTAACTCTTGGTTTCGAGTGCATGGCAGACAACAGTTGACTTCTCCAATTTGCTTTGATCTATCCACACGATGCAGCACATTGGCACGGCCTGTACAGCCATGGTAGCTAACACAAAGCCAGTTCTCTAGTAACGGTGCTAGAAGTGGTGGAGGGGGAGGTATTGGATGCCAATGGCTTGAGTCTACTCCGCAGGACAGCTCATGTCATGCCAATTGGCTCCTATAATCCAACCAGTGGTGTTCACACGACGCCAAATATTGTCTTCCAGTCATTGGAGGCCAGCTACTGTCTTATTGGCATCGTGAAAAAGCGGCGATAGTATTAACATACAAGGTGACAGGAACGCCTAGAGGTGGGAGGGTAAGATGTGCCAGCCAATGAAACGCAAGATATTTTTACTGGTTTAAAGGACTTCAACGACGAATGGGATTTCTATAGTGTAAGAGTATCAATACTATGAAAAAGATCGGAAAAAATTAATTTCAAACTCTTGTCTCAAAAGCTTAACAGTAATAAAACGCGCTGTACCGAGTGAAAATTTTTGTAATAGTTTTGTGTCAACGTTGAAGATAAAAGGAATACATTAAACTGCATGGCCGATCCAAAGTGGTTTACACTGCGCGCCCTCAGCACAGTTTCACCTGTTTACCTCCACTATGATGCCAACCCCTCGCATTTGACATATGCCCACGCCACCCTCTCACTCTCCTGGCTAGACAGCATTATTACTTTATTGTTGCGTTCAGAATAGATTAATGTCCACGTGGATTAGAGGCCGTCTATAAATTACGTGATGCAAAAATTACCATTGTTAACCCTCGCCCACCTCCCCTTCAAAACGGAACGCTAACCCTACTTTGTCTACCCATTAAATTTTTTTGTTACGTTTCTGAAAACCTAGGGACATTCTGATACAGACTTAATTGTTTGCTTATCATTGCTGTGCGCTCTCATAGAGCAGGTGACTACATGGATTACGCACAGAATTATAGATTTAAAAACCCCTGTTAAATCATGCCCGTTTACATTTCGTTTTATGTTAAACACCAAAGCTAACATCCCCCTACCGCACCGTAACGCAGTGCAACGATATCGCAAACCCCGTCTCCCACCGACTGCGTTACGTAATTTTTGAACCTGTGTCATTGTGTGAGCGAAATGAAAACCCGACACGGATTCCGTACTAACTGTACATTGTGAATCGTGGCGTCTGAGTATCGTTTCCAGTTATCCCACGGACTTCATTGCTCCTGACGGTTCCTGTCTGCACCGTCACCATCACTGGTGTCCCACCGGCGGCGGGAGGCACCTCCTCTGGTCTTGTGTCTCGTTGGCTGTCGCCCATTTGGCGCAATGCGGTGGGCAGGCAGGCAGTCAGTCGGTCGGAGGATGGGCTGCGGCAAGGCGGCGGCGGCGGCGGCGATGGGAGTTGTGCGCTGATGGAGTGCGAGATGGGGGAGGAGGGAAGAGGTAGGAGGAAGAGGAGTAGGCGAAACAGGGTCGCTTCGCCTGGCACTCTCGCTTCTGCAACTGCTGCTGCTGCGCTGTCTTCGCTTAACTTCTTTGCAGCCTCCCTTCATCCCTCTCTCCCTCCTTCCTAACCCACTTCCGCATTCGTGCTCGATGAACCTGCTGCAAATGAAATTTTCAATTTATTGTTCACGGTTTATCTCCTCTCTTGTCACGTGCGCAGTTTCTAAGCTTTGTTTCTTATTGTTGTTGTTGTTATAAGCCACACCAGGGATCTCCAAACGTTCTGGACGGTTCTGAAATTTTTTTTTATACATCTAAGTTTATTATCGTTTTTATTTTCTTTGTTTTGTAACTAATTAACATATATGTATTTAGAATATTATTAGATATGCATACGGACTACTATGATGAACAGTTAACTAAAATAACATAATTTATATCGATGAAATATATTTATGTAAACAATTCGTAAGTCAATACACGTTTGAAACAAATTCAATCGTCAATTTCTTTAGCGGTTCTTTCTTTGACTTTCTTGAGTGCATTTGAGACGTGTGCAGTTGGTTTTATTATCTCTGGATCGAACTTTGAAACACCTAACACCAGAATAGAATTAGGTGCTTATTAGACAGAGTAGGACTGGACGAAATGGGCGACCCGTGACATAACGCTGGTTCGAATGCCAGTTGTTCTAAATACAATTTCCAGTGGTTCGCGGCAGGACAAAGCGTGTTCGTAGAAGGTTTTCTCGGAGTACTCCCGTTTCCCCTTCCTTTCATTCCACCACAACATACACTTATCATCGTCCCTCACCCTTATCATACCCGTCATTAGGGCGATGGTCGTGTGCAACTGACCATCGTTCATCATAATCGTCAACCGGACAAAAACTCTTTACAGTTGGAGATCTCTGAGCTACACGGCAGCAAAGGATTACTGTTTAAAATACCTGAACCAACGCGAATATTTCTCACTCACGGAATGAAAATATCAAGAAACTTGTGTATGAATTTGGTATATTTGTATAAAATGGTTTAGCTGTGAAATAGCTGTGTTAACATATCGTAAAGTAAATAAAAAATGAGACAATGCGACAATAACCCAACTATTGTCTAATAACTATGTTATTATTGTTTTTTGTTTTATTTCAATTTTTAAAAAATACCAGAAGGTTAAGACGGCACACACAAAGGATGGGACGGTACAACGAAAGGTTGGGACGGCGCATTCAAAAGATTGAAAATATCGTTTCTTCCACGGAATTTTGGTCTCGCATCCAAACCTGTTCACTCAGAGAGCGCGGACTCCTTCACTACCTTTAAAGAAGGCGATCTGATCGTGTGTAGAGCCTCACTTCAAGTGAGCGTCTACCCCCACGTTTCCAGTCTATTCCTTCTCGTTTGGCAACGGTTGCTCACTCGCTCTCTCAGTTCGCGTCGCGTCTCGCTCCGTCATCGGCGTTTCACGCTCGTAAATTGACGCAGAAGTGTTATAAGCGCTGGTTGGGGCCGACGACGCAGCCGCAGTCGCAGCGTGCCATTCGTGTCTGTCGGTCGGCTGCCGCGAGACCGCGAGGCGACGCGTCTCTATTTTTATTTGGCGAACGATCCCACGTGCGACGGAGGTTGCAGACGGCGAGGCAGTATATCGGGTTCGAGCAAACACATTCGCTTTGCGGTGCAATAAGTGTGGCGAGGAGGAGGAGGAGGATTTGCCTTCGAAAATGAACTTGCGTCGTACACAGGTGTTATATAACACTCATTATGGAATTCGCACCTGTTATGTAAGTTGCGTTGTCCAGAAACCGATGAAAATGTAGAGATATATTCAATTTACGGGGCAGAAGGAATGATGTTTGAGAGATTACTGAACGGACATTTTCAGCAAGAAAACAACATCCAAAGCCATGAGAACCTTCTCACGAGTGCATGAGGTGTTCGGAGAGGAGAGCAGTAAAATCTTCTGGCCACCTCAATGACCTGATCTCAAGGATGCCTTACTTCAGCAGAACATTGAAACATTCGCTGTTATCCCTCAAGCCGAGCTGCTTCGCGTGTCCCACAGTATGACAAATCGAGCCAAGCGCAGCATCGACGTCAATAGCGGCGGCCATTTCCAGCATTTTCTGTTCATTAACATGGGTCAATTACCTGTCAGTGTTATAAATACTTTCCGGGTCAATTTCATTTTACCCGCCTGTGCAAGGAGACTAATCATTAAATCCTGTAATTACCTCTTGAGTTTCTGATGGAACTGGAAATTGGGGGCAATATAGTTTAAACCGAAATTATTCAATCACTTTCAATCATTGGTACTTTCAAGTACCACCTCTTATATCTATGAAATATTTACCAATGAAACATGTCGTCATTAAAACTTAAACAATGCTAGTGTACGAAAGGAAATGAGTAAACGGATAATCGAGTTGATGATTATTCTTTATTATACCGATTGTAGTCTCTAGAATTTTAATTATTTTCATATGGTTAAATAAATTACGACTTACGACCTTTTAGTGGACGATTTTTTCAATGTTTTGTGCGTTTTTAGTAAACTTTCAGAACACAACATTTTGACTTTTGGTACTAGAATTGCGTTTATGTTTCTTGTTACAATGTGTTACCACTGATGACGACTCAAACCATGATGTTTGGATTTCATCATTATTAAAAAGGGTATAAATTCGGTTTTTTATGTTTAATTATAAACATATGAGTTAATAAAATTATTTTCCGTGGTTAGTTTGCACGTTCTCTTATTTTAAGGGTATCAGTGATGGACTTTCCACTCACTCATATGTAACTAATTTCACTTGATTATTTCCGCAAGGTTTTTGTTCTTCAACGAAATAGGAAATGTAAGAAATCAATAACTATCCTGTACATCCAAATCAACTCAACTCTTGGCTGAATACAGAATAAACTTATTTTTTGAACAGTCCGCTGCTTTTCTCTCCGTCTGGCTTTTCTCCCTCCGACTGTCGCTTTGACTGAGAATAACTTTTCGACGTGAGTCATTGTTCGCGTAGTATAGTTCGCTCGCTGTGAAGCTGGGATGTTCTTTTTCACGGGTACTTTTGTGTATTATTTATCAACAGATGGTGGAACGAATTTTGTTGTAATCAGATAAAGTAATGTATCAAGAACAAATGTGTCAGAACAATTTTTCTTTAAACATTCTTTGAAACACTTCAGTGACTTCGTGTGATCATTGTTTCCTTCTCTTCGTGTTCAAATTTGCAATATTTCTTTATTTTAGTCTCCTCCATTTTCCAGATAATTGGAAGTTTAACCATCAAATTGTTTGGACCTTCATCTTCAGTTGTAAGTCCGGAGACTCATTTGAACCATCTGGAGCTTTATATTTGGACAACCCCAGACGCAACTGAGAGTTGGCTAATGCGAGGAATAATGGGGGGTGAAGTTATTGTTTGATTAAATTGTGGTGGTTAACAAGTGATGGAAACACTCATCTCTTATGCGGGACTTGAAGCCAGAACCATAAACTTGAAGGGACACTTTCGCCTCATAGCAACTGCGCCACTAGGTCATGTGTGAGCATGTTAATATCAAACAAACATGATAAATTCTATAAATGACAGAGATTTAGGGTCCCTTATGAGAATTATTTTCTGCAAAAAATTCCACTGAGGGCTCTTCTGTTAAAAATTCAGAAAAAAAAATTAGAATTTCATATGCTCATCAGTTGATGCAAATCTTCACACGCATGACTGTTGACTTTGAAGCTTACTAATATGTCCGCCAGAGTTCCATTGCGCGAGGAAGACAATCCCCTGAATGCATAATCTAAGCGACTGAAATTTAGAAGCAAAATCATATAAGGGCAAAATCATATAAGGTGTTTTCAAGTCAAATAAACTACGAATTCCGAGGTCTTAGCTTAATACGAAGTGCATAGTTTTCTGTGTAATGTGTTTGTTGCTTCTGCATTTTAAAATAATTAGTCATTACTTTCTTGTAAGCATACAATACTGTAAACTGTGTGTATTTTGTAGTTTTTCTTCCAGGTCTTTTATTTTTTATATAATCAAAATTAAAATATCACGAAAGTCGAGAAATATGGAAACAAACACATAAATTTGGAATATTGCATAAGAACCCCGGGCAACACCGGGCAAAATGAGCAAACAAGATCTAGCCCTGTTGACATGTGTCTTAATACTAGAATGTCCAGTAATGATTGATTTAAGTTTTTTTTTAAATTACGGCTAATACTGGGTAGTTTTGCTGGTTAGAAAATAATTTTACAACATTGGCGTTTCATGAATTATCCTCACAAAGAACACACTATAAGAAAGAAATTTTCCCTCCATACTAGGGGTGTCGCGACAAAATCCGAAAGACCCAAAATCCAGTAGCGACAAAACCCCACAAGTCAGGTAGAAGACCCTTCCGGCCGTTATGTTCATTTCCTATTCAGAACTCCCAGTACAAGTTTCTAAATAAATAACCATTAATCTGACGTATCTAAGTGACGTATCATTTTTCTCGTCTAAGATACGCGAGTAAAATAAAACTCGAATCACATATCAACGATGCCTAGTTACTGAGATAATCGACAAGTTACTGGGACTATCATGTGTACTCCCGACAATGTTAACTCTTCATTCGTGTTTCACACGTTTTATTCGCTTATAAGAAAACATTAAATAGATAGTATTATTATTATTATTATTATTATCATCATCATTCTTTTGGACTTATTTCTCAGCATAGCTGGCAAGAATTTCGGAACGCGTTCAAGGAAGTTCTACTTCCCTTAGGATGCGCCTCCTAGAGAAATTCTTAGGTGCATACTTTCCGGATAATATGAGCCGTCCGCAGAATGGCAATTTTTTGGATCTCAGATAGATTTGTCTTTCCAGAAATTTTCTGAAGATTGTCTTCTGTATACTTGCTCATTGTTCCCGTGTCTCCGATTATAATAGGGTAGATTTTCGCCTTCATTCCCCACATTCTTTGGCATTCGGTAGCCAGGTCTTAATATTTGAGCAGTATTTCTGCTTCTCTGCTCACAACTTTCATGTCGTAGGGAACAGCAACATCAATAAGAAGACATTCCTTACTCTCCTTATCCCTCAGGACAATGTCAGGCCTATTTGCATTGATTGTCCTGTCAGTATTCATTGGTTGGTCCCAGAGGATTGTGGCTCTCGAGTTCACAGAACTAGGTTCGCGTTCATACGTTTTCTTTCACAGTGAACCCGGAAGCTTTACATATATGCCTATGTATATATGAACAAACTCTGTTCTGTCTTACAAAATACTCACTCTTAGCCAAAATGGGGCATCCTGAAACTACATGGTCGATTGTTTCTTGCTTCTCTCTACATAGTCGGCATAGAACATGTGTCCTGATGTAATATCATTTTTCATAGTTCCTGGTACTTATTGCTTGGTCCTGAATAGCAGTAGGCAGAGCTTCCGTTTCTCCTTTTAGGTTACCATTTCTTAGTCATGAACATTAAGCTCCTTTATGAATACCTTCAGCGGTAATCTTTTTGGTGAATTTGTCGTGAAGATTTTTTTTTTTGCCACGGGTGCTTGAACTGTTGATAGCACAGTTCTTTGGTTTGTGTAGTGGAGGTTTTTCGGTCCTGTGAGTTTTCATCGTCGAAAATTTCTTCTTGATACAATTTTCCTAGTCTACATAAGGATTTTCCTAGTCTACATAAGAAAACATTAAATATATAGTATTATTATTATTATTATTATCATCATCATCATCATCATCATAATCATCATTCTTTTGGACTTATTTCTCAGCATAGCTGGCAAGAATTTCGGAACGCGTGCAAAGGTGTACATAAGTTCTGTAGCCCCATTCTGACCCGGGTTTTGCTCCGGTTTTCCTTCGGGTAGAAGCGGATTTCTTATACAGGTTCTCTAGGCTTTGTCTAGGGGCATGTTTATTGTAACAATAAATCGTGAATTTAGTGGTTTTTTTTCAACTCTTATGATTTTTAAACACTATACTCAGAATAATCTATAGTTCGATAATAACTTGTACATGTAATTTTTTGCGTAAAATTACAAACATATTGACATTTTATTAGTATTATAACTCGCAGCTAACTTTTTATCTTATCTAGGAACTTATGCAAAAAAAATTGAATCCGCCTCTGCCTTGATCGGAATTGATGGGATGGTCCCTTGCTTGCTTCCGGAGAGTAAATTAGCTTATTGTCCTCCACGTGGTCATACGCAGTTTGTACTGATTATGACAATAAATTTATAGAAGTACTGGTGCTTTGTTTTCATCACATTTTTCGACGATTTTCATATAGTTGGAATGTGGTTTTCCTTTCATGTACATTCGCAGTCCCATGACAGTTATCTTGAATGCATTTTCAAGATGGGTTAGGCCTCTCCCTCTATCTTTTCTTCGAATGTACAATCGATCCACATCCGCTCGAGGATGCATTATTTTTTGCATAGTGAAGAATTTTCGGGTTTACCTGTCCATCCGTTTGAAATCAGTCACGGACCAATCAAGTATTCCCATGCAGTATCTTACTACTGGAACAGCCAAGGTGTTAATGGTCTGTTAATATTATTATTATTATTATTATTATTACTATTATTCTGAATAATAATACTTATTATTATTATTATTATTGAATATTAATTTTTGCAGTCCGAAATAATGCCTTGTCATAAATATCGACTATATTTGACTGACTTATTAATAAAATCTTATCTTTCATACTTTGCAAGAGCAGCACATCTTTGCATTTAGCACAAGAAAATTTCGGAGTGTTTTCCTGATGCTAAATATGAAAAGAAGTATCCCATTGTTTCTGCCTGCGTATAATTTTCTCAGCAACTACCGTAAGGATGTTATTAGTTTTCAAAAATCGTTTTTCATACACATGAGTATCATTTATGGATATTTGGTGTAAATTAGCTGACCAATGACTGTGAACGCCGACGAATTCGCAAAGATATCAGCCGTTTGAGAGATGTTCTCGCGTGCTCTGCGTAAATGCAGGTAAGTAAAAATAACGTATAGAACTATTGTTCATCTAATATAGTTCTACTGAAAAGTCTGTGTTATCATATATTTATCTAATAAGGTTAACATACTTTATCGAAGAAAATAGTATAAAAATAGACGTTAAAATACTTTACCTTAAGTGAGTAATTAATGTTAGGAAAACCTAATCCTAATAAAATTAAATATGCTTATTTGTTTTCTACCAAAGATAAAAACTCTTTAAATTGTAACATTTCTACATATTTTACAGTTTTTGTGAAGTCGTAGCTGTGTGTCTTGTACGCGGCGTCGGAGTCGCGGTCAACCGGCGTCAACTGTGGTGCAGAAAACGTTAAATTATTTTTCAAGAAAATTTGCCATCAAAAGCCTCAATACTGAAGGTTTCCGACGAAGGAGAATGCTATCTAGGGAACGGGACGTCCTAGAAGTGTGATTCAAATTATGTTTTATTCGTCTATTTCATACGAGAAAAACGAGTCGTCACTTAATAATGTGAGATTAATGGTTCAATTCATAAAAATATGTACTAGGACTCAGAACTTGGAGATAAGGGGAGAAAATGACCAAGACAGATAAGGAAAGGTGGGACTACCTGTTAGTTAGGATCAGTGACAAAAACCGAAAGCGACATAACCCGAAACGACCAAATGTGTGACAAAACCCCAATTCCCTTTACCTGCGTCGAGGAAAATACCCTCCGAAGGGGCACTAACATTATCCTAAGGCCCTTAGTGACTTAGCACTGCGCAGCTAACAGTTCGGTGGGGGTTTGTATCCTGATGAGGTCAAGGGATTTTCATGCATCTCCCAATTGCCAGAATAACTCCACTCCAACTCATCCGACTTATCAGCCGTGCCATGTCAGGAACTTGATGTTTGTTTTTCTTTTTTTCCTTTCTCTTTATCTAGCCCGAGCCCAACAGAATGTATACCGGGATCATTCAAAACATTGTAAGATATTTATATAATTTATAATAGTTATGTTAAACCGATTAAATTATAATGAAAATACCATTCAACCAGACGTGTTGGCGTAACAATTCATGTGTGTCGATGGTAATCAGAAGCTTGATACAACCATTCAAAAGAATGCGGAAAATATGGAGTAATGTTAGAACGTTGCATATACCTAGGATTACTTTAGCTAACAGTAAATTTGCTCCAGTTTTACTGTTTCCATAAAATCGTTTACTTTTATCCTTACCGAAATTTTATAAAATTACTTTTGAATTATTGATTTACCCTTGACTTTTGAAAATTTTGTAGTACGTTTTATTTCGGAGAACATGTTTTTCTACCAAATACCCCATATTCTTTAACTTCTAATTTTGAGTCCTCTGTTTTCATCGTAAGTGCGGTCTCCTTTAGCAAGAACGTCTTGCGATACACGTACTGTATAATACGATGTGTACAATCTGCCGGAGGAGTTACGAACTATACGCTCCACAGATTTAATGCGTTGCCTAAGTAATCCATACCCTGAAACCATGGAGTGTTGAGAGGACTACGTTGCAGGCATCGTGTGCTTACTGTGACTTATCCGTCTCTACGCCTCACACATTTTAGCGTGAATACGTTGGTCGTGGAAATTAGCATATCATAAGATATTAAACTCCTCAACGTACTAAAGGCTGAAAAATTTGTTTTCAAAGAAATGTTACCTTGGCGATTGTGATTTGAATTGTTTCCAAAATACATCGTATCGACATTGTAACTGAATCTGAATTAGTGTACATTGCAGTTTTTCTTAAAATAAAATTAGACCATGATGCAAGATAAAATTTATTATCTCTTTCTCTTTATGAGATTTATATTACACTATACTGAGTAAAACGTGGATTATTTTTTGATTGGAAGATATATAACCTTATCAAATTAAGTAAGTTCTAGATTTTGAGCCTAATCTTTATAAAAAGCTTTAGATTAATAATTTAGGTTTTTAAATTCATTTTTTACTCGCACCGCCTCATCAGCTTCCGTCATCACCTTTCCTACATCAGATAAAAACTTCAAGGAATTTATCGATTTTCGTAAAAGAACTCAATATTAGTTTAAATTACCCCATGAAATATTTCTTTTGTGTTCATACTCACGTTCAGTATAATGTGATTTCTTCCACTATCGTGTTCATTCCATGCTTCATCACGCCATTACGTTTTGAATAATTCATTGTGATACAAAATCACTTTAATACACAACCATTATGTTCTCTTATTATTTATTACAGTTACAATTCGTTCTTATCTCAAATTTAGCGTTGTTGAATGTATATCTGTTTAGCCTCACTCCTACCTGGGATTTTCACGGATTTCCTTTGACAATAAATCTAAATTAAAAAATATATCTCCAACGTTAAAGAACGACGTTTTCAGTATATATCAATGAAAATTATAAGGTATGTTTGTACATTAATTGATACATTGTCAAAAAACAATAAAACATTTACATAATGTAACACTCTTCTTTGAGTTAAATGAAGAGAATTTAATCGTACTTCATACATTGTAAGCTATAGTAAAATACTTGAAGTATATTATTGTTATTACAACGCTTGTGTTAAACACCTGAAAGTCCTCTACCAATGTAAAATCTTCAGTTAAGGCAAAAAAAAAAAATTCCCGGAATCGAAAGTGATAGTTCAATATTATCTTACAAAACACCACAAAACCGAGGAAATAAAGAAAATGCGTTAATTAGTTATTCTAATAACCACAGTTTATCGACGTATATTCTCTACGAATGGAAAGTTGGATAAATATAAATACAAATAGAAAGTAGAGAATTTTCAGTGACGAAGTTGTTCTTGTAACAAATGAGATATAATTGAATTCAATATGAATGAATTACATTTTCTTNTATATATATATATATATATATATATATATATATATATATATATATATATATATATATATATATATATATCAGCAAATTATTTTGGTATTTGTCCAATAATACTCTTGCTTAATCAGTTAATTTTTATTTTCCAAACGTAATTATTCTGAACGAGGAACTAATTGCATTTTGGCATGGAATTCGAGACACAATTAGTCTCCAATGGCTAATTTGAGTATCCTGCCTTTAATGAATATTTCATGAAGACAGGAAGAGGAAGTATTTTTCATTCAAATGACTGGGATAATAACTCATTTATCTGTAACGTAAGACTTTGTCGATGAAAGGTGTTATTGAACGTTTCATAAAAAATTGACTTGTGCAATAATGTTTAATGCTAATCGTGTTTGTGGTAACTGTATTTTGTGTACGTGATGACGTCATGTAAATTTATATTTCTGCAACCAATTATGTTTTGTGTTGTTCTTGCTACTCGTCACGGTTCAGAAAGTAAGACATCTGTTCGATTCTACTCAGATAATGAAAAGATCAGGTTTTTATTGTGTCTTATTACCAGCTATGTTACTCATAAACTTATCTCTTCAACTCTCGCCACTATAATTCATTAGACTTGCGACAACTTTCACTCTATTAATTGTTTCAATACGTGGGCGACAACATTAAACACTGTTTTGTTTGGATTGGAAGGTGGACAGCGTGAGTTCAAGTACTTTTTCATTTAATTTTCAATATTTCTTGCTTCGTAGTGTACACCACCGGAGGAGGGTTTTAAAATATCGGCGATCGAAGTCACCGTATGTCGATTTGTTTCATGATATTGATTTCTCTGGATATTTTCACATAACAATTCCTTTGAAATTCATGCAATTGTTTCGTCAAAGTTACAAGCCACAAAAATATAGTTCCGGTGTCAAAGAACAGCATTATGCAAGATTTGATGAATTATAATATAAAATTTGACTTTAATAAATAAATTTAATTTATATAAATTAAATAAATTTAATTTACACACTGTTCGTTCATATAATTTCGTAAGTCTCCCATTATTTATTTAATTAGATTATATAATATATGCTAATTGTAGTAGAATAACCTCCATAATCTTGGAGAAATGTAAAAAAAAATTATATGATTTTAAATTTTAATGTTTGTTGTTTGTTTACTGTGTGTGGGAGGGGGATGGAGGGGAGGATAGGGGGGATGAGGAAGGTCATCGCTTAACTACGCACTTCCCAGCAACCTCATGCGTTCCAGTTCGCGTTGGCAGGTTCCCACACTCTTTGGGCGGGCGAGTGCCATAGAACAGATGACTGCGCGCAGGAGGCTTACAAAGCAGGCTTTCACGCGAGCGGCCGCCGCGCGCTGCTGCGCTGGCCCTCTTGAGTAACGAACTTGCAGTTTATTAGCGAAACAGAGCGGCTTTGTTGCCTCCTCGTGCTGCAGATGGTCTGGGTGGTGGCGCCTAAGAGACGATGCGGGCAGCGGGACCACCCCCGATGCGCAAGGGGATGGATGGTCATGGGGTTTTCTTGGCTGCGCGGGGATTTTGTTGACTTATACGGGAAGAATTTACGAGCGATGGTTTTGGAAGTGACGGCCTTCGCGGATTCAGGGAGATGTGGAATGGTGGGGGAAATTGTTGGAAGTGGCGGTGGGTGTTGTGGTTAAACGGAAAACTAGCAGAAAGGAATTACTAGAAGATTAAGAGAGAAAGGAATGATCGCGAATGAAATTACCTTCTCGTATTTTAGCAAAAACATAGTGTAGAAGTTGGAAAAAATAACCAGGTCCATTGGTAGACGGCTCTCGAGGATTGTTTAGATCGTCTTTCAATGTTTTCTTAATGCACTAAGACAGTTTTAATTGACTTGGTATTCTATACGTCTGAAGAGGTTATTGAAAGTTTAAAAAATAATCTCATAGTACCACTTCTATTAATGTTGTGAAAAAGAAAGAATATTTCTTGGCTTAATAATTTGATATCTAACTCAGTCGTTCCGTTGTGGTTTCGCTACGAACACAGCATATGCATAAATTTTCAGAAGAGATTTGCGCACGTGTTGTCCCCAATTGTAGTCCCATCAAAGTGATAAGTTTTTGTCTGTATATTTCGTTGTGTAATTTAATATTAACGACAAATATAGAAATCCTTTATCTTATTGGTTATAAAAAAACCTTTGCCAACTATCTCATTGTAACCATTTGATGAAAATTAAGAATTATTTCAAAGTTACTTGTCTGTACAGAGATGGAATAGTAACTTTTCTTTTTAAGTACACATTATGTGTTGGAAAACTTATTAACATTTTTGATTAATAAATATTTTAATTTGAATCATAACAGTTTTCGAGCCAATAAAGTTAAGAAATAGAAGAAACATCCTTTTATTGCAACGACATTTTAAAAGCATTCCGTGACAGTCTTTAATAATTTTTAAGTTTGTTATTAAGTATACTACATTTATTTCCTTTAAATACGAAATACCTGATAACCATTGTGAATTCAGTTTTTTACGTCCATGTTACACTGGTGTTAGTATAACTGAGAATTTCTCACTCGATCCCCTTTATTTCAATATTTCATTGATAGTATTTATACACAGTAAAATAATTAATATTATGGGAGGAGGTATTGTTTCAGAAGAAGAAAAAGATTTTATAGTAATGTAGCATTGAATAATATTAATGTTGTTTCCTGCAACTCAACATATTTTTACATATGTGATAATATTTTATATATTATAACTCAATTAAGTGAAATTCATGTTTAAAATACTAAAATATTTTCTTTCCTTACCTAAATAATATATATTTTTTAATTTTCCTATTATGTAATGCCTCCTAATGTCATTCTAACTCATAGTATGTGGTGGGATTAATCTGGTTTAACAGAAGCTTTTGCATCACGAGACGGACCATCTGTGAGTGAACTAAAGCGCATCTGAAGAAATGAGGCCTGCATGGTCTCTTTATCTCATGACCTCTGACACTCAAGTGAATGCCAGCAGGAATACTGGTTCGGTTGTTCTTGGAAGACAGTATCTGAAATTAAAAACGTTTACTCGGATAAAACCTTGAGGAACCTTTTTAGCGAATAGGGTATTTTGAGATCGAATACTATCACTTTTATATTATTAAGACGATGTTAATAAATAATGTCAATCCAGAAGGAGTAAAGTGAATTCTGTGTCTTTTATGTACAGAAGGTCAAAAGAAGTTCTAAAAACCAAATGCGATTCCTTGGGGAACAGAAATTACAGTTAATACAATAGCTGAGCTCTCTCAACTGCTTACGCATCAGGTTTTAAATTTTTAGCGTAAATTGTTCTTGAGACCTCAATGATAACTATTTCTCGTGTTTGTTATATTCAACTCTGCAAACGACTTTGAATCATACCACGTATGATGAACAAAAAACAACAACAACAAAAAACAAACACTCAAACATAGAAATAGGCTTGCCAACAATACGCATAGTGCCATAGCACATCGAGGTGGAAGGGGAAGTTGGTCAGCCAATGAAACGCAAGACATTTTTAAAAGGGTTAATGATGTACAGATTTATGTAACATGTTTGACTTTGTTGTAGATACGATTGGCGTGAAGCGATATCTTAATACGCCTGCTTCGAAAAATGTCTCGAATATAATTGGCTTGCACTACGTATGCTCGAGACGAGATAAAATTATATTATTCCACTATGCGCAATACGTTTTGATGCGAAAACATAGACAGAATTATAAATAGACAACAGTCTCTACTGTAGGTTGTCCGTGATAATATGAGACAGAAGATCCTGTGAGGTGACACCCTCTCTCGCACACGCACTTTGAGGAGGGAAGGTGTGCAATAGCTCGGGCGCAGCTGTCAGAGAGGGGAATAGAGTCCCCCTCCCAAGTCGCTGTATGACAGACAGAGACACCCAACTTCGCTTTTCCCTTCAGACAATTGGACATAAGGCTGCTGGGTGTATTTACATTTATGTCTATGTGTGAAAACCAGAAAAATGAAGAGACGCAATTGGCAATGTTTGCTGAGAATATTCTTTAGCGCTATTTCCATAACCCTTTTATCTAACCAATATTTTAGTACCAAAGTACATCACAAAACCTTTATCAGTTTTTCCCCCTAAGGTTTTACGCTTAAAAATCCAATTTTCTCTTTTTTTGTCGTTGTCCGTTTGCACTTTTGTCTTTGCAAACCGAGTTTCGTATATTGTTTTGTGGAGGGTTATCTTCTCATTCGTGATACGTCTTAACCAGCGTCTGAGACCGGCCTTCTTATATTCTTAGTAATTCAATATCCTTTTTTATTCGATGCCTTTTACACGGACATTTTTTCTACCGCCTTTTATCGTTTTTAACATTTATTCAAAGAGATGATTTTCGGTACCGTAGCTCATCAATATAAGATATATCTTTCTTTTAGCGTTTTCTAGTGTTTAAAATGAATTATAATAATACTGATAAATGTTTTACTATTGTTTCAGGTAATGAGCTATTGACATACATCGGGATGATCGACCTAATGGCGTATTCGTAAGTCAACAAATATAAATGTTATTAACAAAAATAAATGAACCCAGAGGTTGTTATCTTGCTCACCTTTCCACTTGATAGTTTGAACAAGTGAATCCAAATATATTAATAAAGTGTTAATTCTGTACGAGCATATATTCAGATTATTTGATACATGGAAGGGAATTTTATGAATTGATGTCTGTTCTTTAAAAATACTTCTATATAGTTACATAGTTTTTCATGCATATTTTATCACAGAAAAAAACTTGTTACAAGATTTTCCTAGTTTACAGTAGGTCCGCAAAATTTGTTTGTTTCTCTCTTGAACACTATTACTTTCTTCAATTGAGATATTTTCAACTTTTATCTTCATTATTAGTTAATACACACTTTGACTTCCATTTTTATGTTCTTTATAAAATCTGAAAAAAAAACCCAGGAGATATGTAGAACTAACTACACAACGTTACTGAAGAAAGTCGGAATTCTAAACGTGTTTTTTTTCAGGAAATTTCTTATTCACAATCAGTACACATTACTGGAAATTAGTAGCGGATGGAGATATTTTGTAGAACAAATGACAAACGATATTTTAAAGCTTTTCAGCGAGCCTTCACTGCGCTTTTGCTTTCTCATATACGTGGTATATAGAAAGTATTGTAATAGTGAAAAATTTCGAAAACGAGATTTTTGCGGAAATTTTGGAGACCCCTGATTTCGAAAGTGGTTTTCGGCATAACGTCCGTCCGTCTGTGCGCAGCGATTCTGAGGAAATGGATGAATCAATTTAATTCATATTTCGTACTTACGAAAGAGTTTACTTGTTGTCGATGCTCGTGTTGTGATTTCGTTTTAGATTTAACACAAAGGGAACTCCACATGAAGGTCAAAGTACTCTTTTGAATGCCTCTCAAAAACGGCTCCAACGGTTTTGCTTAAATTTTCTGAACGTAAAGTACAATTAATATGCATTTCATGCGCATTAACGGTATTTCGCTTGCAAGTTTGGTATAGCCGCAGTAAAATAATTTATGTCTGCTACATTTACGCATTGGTTTACTATTTCAAGAATCTTGAATATTATTTAACATGGATGAAGCAGAGGTAGAGTAGAATAATATTTTGAATATTTATTTTATTCTCAAATCTCTAATATAAGACANTTAAGTTTGCCGATGGTGTGAATCCAAGGAGTATATGTTTCAAGATGTGTCATTTTAATATGTTACTTTTAAATGAGAACAGAGGAATATCTGCATCTTGTGTTTTTCTTGGTATCGTTAACCTTCCACCCACGCCCGACCTCTACGCACCAGTCGTAACCTACCCGGTGATGCTGTAACATTTGGCTGCGTAAACTTACGTATCATGTGTGTCCACTGCTCCTTTTGCCTGATGTTCTTGTTAACTTGTTCATGCTGTGTGTCTTATTTAATGTTCGAGCATATTATTTGGTGCGTGAGGATGTTGTTTTATATTATTACTTGTCGTTTGAAGAATTAACTTGGTTACGTGTTTCTTTGGCTTGAATGTAATGAGTGATGAATCATTTTGTATATTTTTAATAACTTTTTAAAAATTCAATGTTTTATAGAAGTTTCAATTGTTAACAATAGTATTATTGTTGACAATATATTACAACACTTACAGAATTCTTTGACGAGATGGATAAGGGGTGTTTCAAAATAACAGGAGGTAAATAAAACAAACACTATCATCTATTTAACGGAAATTAATCAGAGATACGATTATAGTTTATTAATATAATTTCGCAATTTTTCAAAAACATTAATTCTTTAGTATTTAATTAAACTATATAAGAATATTGATGGTTTGTTTCCTCGTAAATAATATCCTAATTATCTATATATTTATTAATAAATATATCTTTTGAAATAGAATATAAAGTTAACTTATCTTCCCTCCCAAAAACGAAAGAACAGAATTTGTATATTAGAGATACTTTTACTAGCATTTGTATAAAAGAATTTGTTTAATAAACTTTTTAAATTGGGTAAAATGAGGACGAACAAAATATAGAGTATCATGTGAAAATCATACCTCTCCTAATAGAATGCTTTAATGTCGCTCTCTAGAGCAGACTGAGAAACGTATATGAGAAAGTATGTGCAATGGTTTTGCACTACTAGTTTTCTATTATATTAGTGGTTCTTGTTGTTGTTTCTACAGATTTAGAGAATTCTGGCTGTATACCCTCGACTTAGTTCGCATAAATTTTTGAAAACGTCTATAAAACGCGAAGAAGCTAATTTACAGTTCATCCGTGGAAACTACATGCAACTTCAATGAACCATTTAGGAGGAAGCCGCGTGCAAACATTTTGAACTATTCTCTTTCCTATAAATCTTGATCAAAAGTCTATCTGTTCATTAACGCTTGATTTTTCTTAGCATCTACGTTTTCTTTTAAATATGTTTTTGCTGAATAAGATTCATTGTGACATTAATGATAAATTAATAGATTGGAATGTATTGTCAAAAAAGCATTTACAAACGGCGTGTGACCACGTGAAGGATAATAAGCTTATTTACACTCCGGAAGCAAGCAAAGGACTATTCCATCAATTCCGATCAAGGGACCTGAGGCACAGGCGGATATAACATTTCAGCTCACTACTAAGATAAGAATAAAAGTAGTTAGCTAAGTGTTATAACATCAACGGAATACCAGAAAAATTGTATTAAATAGAACACCAAACATTACAACAAATTAACAAATAGGCACTATTTTCACATCTTAATTATTCAAAAAATATTTTTCTTATAAATCGTAACTATTGAAATAACTCTAAATTGAGTCATGGTTGAGAATGGACAAACATTTTTCATAATTTACAATTTTGAACCTGACTCATATTGTTGTGTATTCTTTTATTTTAATGATATTTTTAACCCAGACGAAGACATAGAGCATTGGAAGAAGGTACTTAACTATGAATGCGCATCGTCCTGAGTGAGTAGTTGATATTCAGCGGAGAAGCAGCTCAAACCCACTTAGAGGTCGAACGTGGAATCTGTAGCTGTGACGTCACTGGAGGAAGAGCACCCTGTTCAGGTCGATTGGAGCGGTTGGTCAGAGGTGGGCGGCAGTACTGGGGATCGCATAAAATTCACTTTAGTCCCAGATCCCCGATGTACGGCAGAGTGATCCAGAATTTATGTCCGGGATAGCTTTACGAGCTGACTTAGCTATCGGTTGTCCTGGACTGAATCTCCTACGTCTCCTAGAATACCAATCATACGATGGCTGCTCTGATTATATTTTGGAGGGTTGTTCACGTGTCATTTCTCTGTGCCATTTCTGATAATGTGGTTTCGTAGTCGTTCGTATTTTACTAAAGCATGAAATAAATTATTCAGTTTCAATTTTGTACATTATAGAATATACGGTTGAGTGGGAAATATTGAAATTAAATTTTCCATTTATATATGGGGCAATTATTTACTCTCTTTTGGCGACATCGATGTTAGAAAACAAGCTTTTCATGATTTTATTAATGTTTACTTTTGTTAAAGTCAACTTCCAATGAGCAAAGTCAGAGTCAGAGACATTAATTAACTTGTTGGACTGCTGATCTTTGAATAAGGCCATTACATTATACTTTTTTTTTATAATTTGGGCTTTAGGGCTCACCAACGTCGAGGTCATTAGAGCCCTTAAAATTATTATCCTTCCCTTCTGAAATTGATCAAAAAAGTTACGACAAATTCGTTCGATAGTTGCATTGTCAACAGCCAGGTAAAAATTGCGACGGACTGAAATTCGAACCCGTGACCTGCTGCTATGTCAGCAGGTGTGCTGTCTACTGTACCACCCACCTTGACTCCTCAAACTCATACACAACGTTCACTCGGACTGTTCCGATGAACCGGGGTCACATCCTCATTCAGGGGATATGTTCTGTACTGGCTTGAGGAGTCGAGGTCGGTGGTGCAATGGACAGCACACCTGCCACCAGAGCAGGAAGTCCCGGGATCGAATCCCGGTCCGTCGCAATTTTCACCTGACCGTTGACGATGAGAACACTCCTCCACGAGTTGGTACTCGGAATTGTGGGTTAAAAACGCAAAATTTGCAAGCTTATTTAAGTGTTAAAATTTGCAAGCTTATTTGTATGTTCCTACACTTTCTCCTCGAGAATAAATTTATTTAGCTAATTTGTCTTTCATTTCGTCTCTCGTCATTGGTAGGTTTTATCTGTTTTGTGGCAATAATACATTTTTGATTCATTTCCTCCATATCGTTTCACTTTTCTGTTATCGAAATAGAAATGAATTTACGATTTGAGTTGGGACGAGCTAGAGCCTCCTGAAGCCTCTATCGTTGTGTAAGACTCTTTCATATCCTCTTATTTGGGTAGAAACATAGCATTTCAAAACACTGTAAAACGACGCACAATTTTCACCGTATTTTTTACGCTTATTTTTTTAATTGTATGCATTTTTATATCATATACGAAACGAATTCAGGCTTTTCGGTCTCTTTAAAATGTTTCAGCTAATGATTTATTTAAATTATTGTAGATCATATCACCATAATCCAGATGGGGAAATAGCATACTTTTCATTTGTGTTTCTTTAGTTTTTACTGGTAGACATTTTCCCACACATTTTAGTGAATGCATAACGGCATACACTTTCTGGCATACTTTACGAACATGAGGTTCCCAGTTTAATAGATCGTCCGTAATTACTCCGAAATTTTTGACTTGCGATGATTTTGGTACTATATTGTTATCGATTACAACATTTAGTAAAGTGTTCTTCAGAACTTTGGGAGCTCTTCAAGAACCAATTATCATCACTTGCGCTTTTGATTGATTGACCCGGTTTTAAAAATTATTCAATTTGAAAGATTTTTATAAATCTATATGACATTGTCAGAAATTCTCCAGAAGAGCTAGTTCACAATTTAATAATAATTAGACAAGGGATTCATGCCACCTCGATATATTGATTAGTTTTGTTTAACACTTGTCACATTGTTAGAAAGTTTTTATCCCAATCATAAGTACAGCAATGCTGTAACGTACGAGGCAGATTGCTTTTACATTACAAGCAGCCATTCTATTACAATTTGAAAAATAGTTATAATGATAATAATTGTTGCGTAGGGTGAAGGTCTGGTTGCTTTCACAACAAAACCTTCTCTTCCACAAGATAAATAAAATACTTTCCAATTTGGTCTTCTAGATGTAACAATTTATTAGAGTAGACCTGTCTTGGACAAACAATAAAAGAAAGATTTGTGACACCGTATGACGTACGGTTGACCTAATATGCCGCTTGGACTTTCTCTCTCACTTATGTTCTGAGGAGCGACGTCAGCGGCAACAGTCCGCGTTGTTCGGTCCTCCAGGAAATGCAGCGTCGGTAGTGGCGATCTGCTAGGCTCTGCGTTCTTCTGCGTAGAAGTGCTTCCTGCGAGGGACCTGGTCGTGGTGTCTCGTGCGAATCTTCGAATTCCGTGGCCGCCGCGTTCCGGGGGAGAATTTCCTCGGTGTTCGGCGCCGGGACTTGAAGATCTCTGGTTCGGCGCTGGTGAAGCTTGGAGATGTATTGCAGCGGTATGAAGTCTCCGGATTTCAGCGTTGCTGAAGTTCAGCGTCGAAGTGAATAAGCTTCCCGAATCGTGGGAATTCGTGTCGTCAGGATTTAGCCGCCTGAATATATATGAATTCAACTTGGAACCCTTTGTAGGCTAGATTTTACTTATAAGCGTCTCATGTGAGTACCTCGGAGTAAATTAGCTCGGCGCAGAATAATTGCGTGTGCTCAGCTCAGCTCAGTGCAATCGAATGTGTTATTTTTGTTGCCAAGTACTGGATTTATACAAGGAGACATATGAGCATCGGGGCCATATCAAACTTGATACGCCCTTCAAGGGACAGGTCTTGCGGACGCCGTCATGGGATTTTTGTTTGCTTACGGAGTCCGCCTATTTTGTATACAGCATCTGTGATGCATTTATTTATGATTCCTTGCGTGACGTTTGTTGGTCTTGGAACATGTTGGCCTTGGAATGTCTCTATGGAATGTATGAGCTGGGGTTCTCGTGTGCAGAAGGCTGTGTTCAGTAAATAAACACACGATGGTGAATGTTTTGTCCATTTCATGCGAATTCGGATACGTCCCTTTATGGTGCATAGGAACAGTATAGAAACAGTGTCCCTGTATCATCAACTACTTTTGTGCGTGCGAACTGGTTGATGGGGCGTGGGCATTATGGGGAGCGTGTGTATGACGTGCATCGTATGATATGTGGGAAGGGTACGTTCCCACAATAATAATAACCAAAAAGAAGATAACAGTAAATATTACTCACAAGTCAGTTGTGCTTAACATTTGCCACATTGTCTGGAACGTCCTTAGCGTTAATCTTTAGAGAAGTTTATCCTGCAATTGATGAAGAACCGCTATGCTCCGTGATAGATACGCGAAAACTAATGATAATATTAATAACACACAAAAGAAATAAAATGACCTTGATCAATGATGTAGGCATCTGCAATAATGTCAACAATTAAAACACATTTGCTCGAAAAATCACGAAATACATCGCCCTAGCATTCCAAATTCAACAGCGGTGGTAAATTCGCACACAAATTCCACCCATAATTATTTAAAGTACAAGCATCGTACGCAAAATACTTCAAAAAAACTTAGACAAAATCTTAGTTAAAACACCAACTGTAACTATTATGTAGAAATGCGTTATTAGTAATACATGCAGCATAGTTAGAATGTCTTAAAAAAACTATATAACACGACTGACGCTTGGAATATCGTTCCCGCACGTGACCAATATACCAGAAACACACCCGAGAGAAAATAATAACAATAATATGAATAACAACCATAATAATAATAATAAATTGTAAGATTGTATGTGGGTGAATCAATAATAAAAGTATCGTAAGAGCACTCACCCGGTGAATCGTCTTCTTACGAAGCTGGTTGTGACCTGGAGATATTCTTAGATTCATCCGAGCTCCTCAATAACAATAATAACAATAATAAAAACAATAATAATAATAACAATAATAATAATAATTTTTACCCGTAACTGGCGTACGTACATCTGTACGCGTGTAATAGCAGTTAGTGAGTAGGGGTCATCGAGGGAAGTGGGTCGGTAGGAGGACTGCTTCTTCGTCGAAATTCGTGAAATTGTGTAAAACAGTCGGGAAGAGACCTTTTCAATGCCTCCAGAATGATTTCAGTTTGTTATACAAAAATCTACTCATTGAACTTCTAGATATTTCTGCAATGGATTGTTGATACGTGTGAGGGCACTGAAAATGCGTCTTCACGACCTCCCGTATTTGGAGCTTAAACAAGCAGTGCTCGTTGTTAAAGAGTCGGCATTAGCTGAGAGGGAATAGCGAAATTGTCATTCCGAAGAGACACGGTACAATTACTCGGATAATAACTCGTAACTTGGAGAAGTATGACTACTTCTGATACAGAATGTTAGGTATTCTTTTGTTTTCGAATTTAAAATACATTTATCAGTATACTTTTGAAGTACAGAACACTGTATTCACTAATTTTTATGCCGTCTCGAAAATTTAGAGTATTTTTGTTTATGATTTTCGGTCGGGAAACTGCCAAAGAGTGTTATTTTTCGGGAATAATTCTTTGTTATTGTTTAAAGGAAAGAACTTAGCGCCAATGAAACTGCCTTTTCTGCCCTAGATGCATGCATTCAGTTCAAAACGTGTATGATCTGTGAGATTCATTAGAAGGCAAAGGGAAAGTACCCAGCCCCAGGGTCACTCATTTGAAAGATTTTTCCTTCGTGTTTTGAGGGTAGCCCTAGAATAGGCAACCCGTAACACTTCTGTGTATTACGGATGTACTACGTATTTCAGCGCTCGGAAAGGCGAAATAAATATTCTGTGGCAATGCAGTCCCAAGAATTTTTGCTTTTTCGAGATAATGTATACATTTGGACTAAATAAAGAATACACGTACAGTACACTTACGATTTTGTTTATGATTAATTGAGAAAATTAGAAATGCATTGTTTGTGAACATAAAATCACTCACCTGTTAGATGATCAAGAACTCAAAGAGTAGTTGCAATTATTTGTATACAGTGTAATTTGTTGAAATTATTTGTAGTATTTTTGTATAAAACAAATTATGAAGTTCTTAATTACAATTAAATATAGTAGAATATTTGACGAGTGAAATGTGAACAGTAAACGTGTTACAACAGAACACGATTTTATAAAAATAATTACTGAAAAAATATCGATGTTGATTTTCGAGCATATGATCTGGTACCATATTCTGGGATGCATGCTACAGCGATGGATCCTAATACAATACACACTGACTAAAATAAGTACGCACTCTTCAAAGACTAAAAAGGAAATATGTGACATTCATGAATGAGCTTCGTCATTCTCAATCGGTTCTTTAACAAATTGACAGTGTTTTCATGAAAATGGGCTCGACAAAATGTACCCTCATATGAAAGCACTCCGTATTCATTGCTCAATGGAGCGCAGAGTATCTTTTCTTCGCTTATAGTTGGATTCATTCGTTCGTTAATATTGAATGGAAGGTTCACGTTTTACTGTATGATTTCGCTACATATTATGTTGATTGAATTTTTAAGGATTTTTGGGTAGAAAATGACTTGAGAAAAAAAAATTTGAAATTCTGTTGTTTCTACCATCTCATGGCTTGCTTTATTTGGATTCTGCGTCTTCAGTGATGTAACATATTGCACACTATAAGTTCTATTTCACTGAAATATCTTTAATGTACTAGCTGATTTTCCAGGTTTCATTCGGAGCTTAAGTGATTATAATTATAATATATTTATAAACAAATCTAATCATTTTCCTTTACATTTCATCTAAATCTATGGATTTTTTTTCAAAATAATTCCTCACGTTTATAATGTTACATTCGTTATTTTATATGAAATTTACGTGAGTGATGAAAGCTGTAGCTCCAATCAAATTTACATACTGCCAGGAATTAAGAGAAGCTCATTAAAATAGTGCCTTTGTTCACATTGAAACCGGAGAAAATACTACTCTTTTTATTCTAACTTATGTAACTAAAGAAACTAAGTGTGCAAAAGCGGAGAGAATTGGATTATGTATCATACTCCTATAATTCATATCCAGATTACAGTTTGTGCGACACGCAGACTGGGATGCTATCATTTCATGTTTGTTAATCTAAAACATTAACGAATATTTCCTATTTTGCAGCAAAATGTAATGCTACGCTACACCAGGTTCATTTGCTGTACATTCCGTTTAATCAGAAAAAAGTTTCATCAGTTTACGGAAGAAATTCATGAAAAATGCAGTGCGTCTAGTTCATTATTTATTTGTCATACGTTTTTATGTCTTGATATTTCCCTTTCCATGCTTATATTTATCCCTAATGTTCTTAATGTGTTTGTTCTCATCGCTTAGTTCAATTTCTAAAAGATAACTTTTTTATGAATGTAATAATAATAATAACAATAATTTATTTCCGTCATCACATTTACAAAATAAAATACAGTTTAAACTTCTACGAATACTGACCAATATCCAGTGGTAGGTCAGTTTCAGTACTAAAATATAATTGTATGGCAACAAAAAAATAATGAGTCCGTTTCACCAGTAAATTTCTTTTTAGTCAACATGCCGCTATCAGTGGCGTCTGCATGGAAATTTACTTCAATCTATTACGCTAATTAACAAAACCATAATTTCTTGAATAATTCACCGATAAAGAGCACTACAAGAGACATTTAAATTAATTAATTTATTGAGGAATAACTAAAAAAACCATTAATTTGTAGTATGAGATAAACAAACAAACAAATTCTTACTTCTATACAACTTTTGTCTATAAATAGAATACAGATATAAACGTGCTTACATTCGCTGATGCAATAATGAGATGACAATTCAAGTCAACCTAAAGAATGATACCTTTGTATTTAACAGAAGAAAATGGTTTAAAACTCGGCACATCTTTTACTTTAGGTTATCTATATCATTTAAAGTTACTATTTTGATACATCTCTCCCCCTGCCTTTTTCTTACAAAAAATTTTCCATCACGTGACCAAACATACGCGTATCTCACTTCTTTGCATTTAGATTTTAATTTTCCCAAAAACATATTTTGAGGACTCAAGTGATCATTTATGTAAATTTTTTGTTTAGGTTAATGAGAGTTCACCTGATCAGCGTTTAGGAACTTAGCTTCTTTGAACTTATTGATCCAATTGTCCTTCCGCATTTTCTTTTGAAACTGCACTATTAGCGTCGGAGGTCGATCATTTTTGAAGGAGGGGATCCTATGTGCTGTTTATTACTTGCTCCTTGTTCACTTCAATGCCTATTGCAGACCCTAAGTCTTTCACAATTTCGTAAACATCTTCATTAGGAGTAGCAGAGATTCTACTAATTTCAATATAATTTTTCTTGTGTATTGTTCGAGATTTCTCAACATTTCCATAACATCAGTGAGTTCCCCGGTCAGCTCAACACATTTCTTATTAAGTTCGGAGTTTTATTTCCGCAGGTCAATAAGTTCATTTTTTTACCGCCTTCGTCAGGTTGTTCGAAGTATCGACCTGAGATGACAGAAATTCCTCTGACGCACTAAATCCATTTGTCTGCTCTGAGTTTTTACTTCATTTAATATTTCATTTTTGAAATCATTCATGATTTGCATTATAAACTCCTTTAATTGAATTGATTCCGATGTACTTACAGTTTTTGAGGTGTTGGCTCTGCATTTCTTGCAGCGATAATTGCCTGCAGATGTTTTCTTTTTGCTTTCCGGGTCTCCTTTAACACAATTTGTATTAAAAACTCCATCACAATTAATCTCATTTCCATTTAGGTCACACGGTTCTTTGCACACGCCACAATTAGCAGACATGATTACTTTAACGAACACACAAAGTTATTGAAGAAATATTTTATGTTGCCGTTTTACTGTTAAGTGTAGTTTAAGACAAGTTAAGTGTTAAATGTTAAGACAAGCGCAGGCACTGCTGTTGACTGCTAGGCTGACAATAATGGACTGACAACAATGTCTCTCTTTGTCCCGTCAATCTGAATCAATTGACGCATACGAGACATCATTTCTTCTTACCTATTCATTATTTTAATAATTATTACTAAATGGGCGAATACTCGATTTTCCAACTATAATCGAGTTTCGAGAAATATTGCTAAAATTCGAAATATCAATTTTCATCCCAATTCACTACTTTTTTTTTATGGGATATCGAAAAATCGTTTCTTAGGGAACCCATATACTTCAAAATTTCAAATTTTTTCCTTTTTCGTTTCTTTTCTTACGTAGTTTTCTCTCTACATTGATCAAGATGGAGCCACTTATAAACGTGGATAAATTTAGAGCAAAATAAATATTGAATTTATATCGAGGTACATATGCCCCATCCTGGCTCGGGTTTTGCTCCGTTTTTCCTTCGGGTAGAGGCGGATTTCTTATACAGGTTCTCTAGGCTTTGTCTAGGGGCATGTTTATTGTTATAATAAATCGTGAATTTGGTGTTATTTCAATTCTTAAACACTATACTCAGAATAATGTATAGATCGATAATAATTTGTACATGTAAATTTTTGCGTTAAATTACAAACATATTGATATTCTATTAGTATTATAACTCGCAGCTAACTTTTTATCTTGTCTAGGAATTTTTACTGAAATTTTTGAATCCGCCTCTGCCTTAGGGCCCTTGATCGGAATTGATGGGATGGTCCCTTGCTTGCTTCCGGAGAGTAAATTAGTTTGTTGTCCTCCACGTGGTCATACGCAGTTTGTACTGGTTTTTGACAATAAATTTATTATTATTCTATGATTAGTGGAATTTAAACTGCCTCTCTGTAAGATGTAAGGATTATCTCAACACGATTTAAAAAACGACAAAGGACGACATTTATGAACAACAAATGAAATAATGGTTTGATTAAGCATAAAGAAATTGTAGTCACTGGGGCAATCTGAGGCGTAGGAATGCAAATACTATATTAACTATAATTCACTGCCTGAGATACTGGGTGTTGTAACAGTAACTGCGAAAATGCAAAAATATATCCTAATTGAAAAATTAATAAATTTTGTTTTGTTATTGTGTTTGTCATAACTGAAGTAAGTGCAAATTTTATTTTTGTTATAAAATTTACTTCTCTGAACTGTTCCAAAGTGTTATTTTTTCTCACTCTGTGACGTGATTTACGGCATGGAGAAAAATCGTAGCTCTTTTCAAAAAAGGGTGATGTGACATTTTAATAAATATATATCTAATATAATTTTTGGAGTGGAATATCGTTAAGTGTAGACTTTGTTACGCGAACTTAGCTCATATGAACTATATAACAGAAAAATATGTTTTGAGCCTCCAGCTAGCAAAAGAATAGCACTTCAATTCATTTAAAAAATGGAGGCGATTTCCAGTTACATTCGGCATCGCGCAAAACAGCTGCCGAAGGAGATAAATTTAGGGTTCGTAACTCGATCTCCATGAAAGAGTGCACCCCTACGAAAATAAATGTAACGTAGAGCCCTTTTTGTTAATTGTTAGAGTTCATTTGATATCGACGTATTAATTGCAGAGAAATCTCAATTATGTAATGAATACATACCTCATTAATTCTTGAGAAAGTAATGGTCATAAATGGACAATAAAGAAATCCATAAAACATTAATAAAAATAGATCAGATAAATGGATGATTGATCTCGATGAAGATTGGCACAGACATGAACGGGAACCCTTCTCTTATTGCTTTCGCCCTGGGACGCTGTCCCCGAATTCTTCTTAGAGATGCGTCCCGGGTTTATCGCACATCAAACCTGAGGGACGAACTGACGTCAGCAGGTGAAATGGGTGATGTTGTGGATTGCGATCCTGTGGTCAGAGCATGAGGTCTTTGGTTCCGATCTCGTTCGCGATTTTCACCCCACCGAAAGTATTAGAACCCTTCGTCCACGTATAGATTCATGAAAGTAAAAAAATGAATAAACCAGAGGTGTGTTTGTGCGTACAGTGTTGAGGTTGGGTGATAGAGATGACCGAAGCGTTCAAAATGTTTTCTCCTCCATTGGTGAACTGCTCGGGAACAGACACTCGCTTGCATCATTTATCAGTCGACGTGTCGCCTCGTCCCAGTCCAACCAAGCCCTCGCCATTCCCTCGCCGTCAACCACCCACCCACTACCCCTGGCCAGCCTCTGCAAAATGGCGCAGTTAATTTTAAATCCGGCTGCGACCTCCATAAGCCGCGTACCGCAGTCTGCCTCCTCTCCTCTCCCTCCTCTAGAGGGAGGAACTCTCCCCGCTTGAGCGACCTTTCGCTCCGCGCGGCGACTGCCACGCGTCCCTCCGACCGCTTTCACCTTTATGAGTGACGCTTTATGTAAAGAAACGCACTCGCCAGGTGGAATGAAACAGTATGTGCTGCGTGTTTTACTGTGATGGCTGGATGACAAACACATGCGAGTAAAACTATAAAAGCGTTTACATCACTGAAATTAATGTAACTCTGATTTTTTGTTTAGCTAACTATTTTTATTCTTATCTTCGGAATGTTTAGTCCACCTCTGCCTTAGGACCCACGATCGGAATTGATGGGATGGTTCCTTGCTTGCTTCCGGAGAGTGTATTCGTTTATTGTTCTTCACGTGGTCATACGCAGTTCGTAACTGTTTTTTACGTTAAATATATTCATTAATACTATCACACTACCTACTTTACTACTAATGTTAGATAAGTGTTGTGATGATTCAGGAATAATAATAACACCGAGAAAAATAAATAGCAAAATTTTCCCAGGATTCTGAGAAACGTTGTGAGGAAACACAATTTTGCTGAGAAGAATAGGTAAATTTTATATTAAATATCCAAAAGGCAACCGGCAATAGCCACAAAATAATTATATAAATAAATATTGCCTTAAAAATTCACTGTTGGACTGGAATTATTGATGGTATGATCGTATTTCTCTTTCTGTGTGTCTTTTATATTCGATATACATACAGTTACCCAAGCACATCGTCATACACCTAAAAAATTCCAAGTTGAAATTAAAACCCGAATGGACTCCCATAAAAACTCAACCTTCGTCTTTTGACCGTCATTTCAGCGATAAATATCTATATAGATGAGATACATTCAATTGTATGGCATTATCTACATCTTTTTTACGCTAGGTAGCAATTTGATACTTTTATACTCTTAAAATATGCATATTGTTTCACTGTGTGTGTGAATTATTCGGACTCAGCTCTAGTATGATCAAAATGTAGTGCTTAGATATAGAAATTCCAAGGATTCAAATAGCACAAAATCCGTATACATTACGAAGTCATAGAACTGCAAATAATTCTTGTACGTACGGTGTACAGTGCATCACGTTCATTCGCTTTCATGTCCACGCGTTCTCTATAATTCTTTGTGTTCACAAGATTGGAAAAAAATTGGTTACTGTTATCTCCTTTAGAATACTTTTTCTGCGTTCGTGGAATAATTAAATCATTGTTTTCAGAAACCAATCAAACGTCAAGTTTGTCATTAGACGAAAACAAAGATATGTGCGTGATCACATTACTTGTTTATATATTTAACTCTCTTAGGGCTCTAATGACATAGTTGTTGGCTAGCCCTAAAGCCTCAATAGTAATAATAGTATATTTAACTCAATTTTTACAATGCATCTTCTTACCTTATAAGAATGGCTATTGATCGATTTATTTATTTATTTATTTATTTATTTATTTATGAATTTAATATCTTATGGCGAAGTTCGGGCCATTTGGCCCGCTCTTCCACCTAACCGTGACTTGGGTAAGGGAATTGAGGAGAGATGTTGGGTTGCCAAGGAACTTATGGTACCGAACAGACATTTATCTGGAATAGGTGAGGGAAACCTCAGCTGAAAACCTCACCTAGTTCGGCGGAGCAGGGTTTGAACCCACTCTCTACCGCTCAACGTTATCGAGGTACGGAAGACACTACCACTAGTCCACCGCTGTCGGTAAAACCACCGCTGTTGGTAGACCATGTATACACTGAAACGCTGTCGGTAGATAATGTATACACTAAAATGTTTATTTACTCCTTAATAAAAATATTACGTGTATACCATTTTTTGTGATGTTTACTCTTGACTTGCTTTTTAATAAGCGATGCAATAAGTATTCGTGTTCTTACCATTTATGTATGTTTTGCAGTTTAATATCTTGAATATGAAATATCTTTATTGTACTAAAATTAAACACCTGCGGCCAGAGCAGGAACCGCGGGTTCGAGTCCCGGTACGTCGCAATTTTCACCTGGCTGTTGATGTTAAAATTAAACAATATATGGGTTTTTGCGTGTCCCTGAACTAATCAAAACTCCACTGGAGGTGAATATCATATTCAAAGGTACATCTCTGGCTTCAAAATTAGAAGTATAAAAGTGAGCTTGAGACAGCAATAGCATTGTATTCTGCCGAAAATTGTTTCCAAATATAGTATATAAGTTCTGCCATAACTTTCTATACTACAAGCTGTGACCCTCATATTTGGCACTCTTCCATGGTAGTCCTAAGATTGCTCGTAAACATAATCACAGAAGAGAAACCTGCAATGGTTTTTGGAGTTCGGAGTATTTGCTTTGCATTATTGTAATAATTTTGTGTTTCCGCATCGGTACTGGGTTGAAGAATAGGGAGCAAGTAAACTGTGATCTAGACTGAAATTGTTTCTCAGCGTAATTGATTGATACGATAATTTGAGTAGTATAAAATTATAACCTAAATAACGATGTGTTTTCTTGACTAGAGATCCAATGTGGTATCGTAACCAACTCTTCGTAGTGGAGTGAAATTATAGTTTAAATGGTAATATGAAGCTGTCTCGTTTGTTTATATGGCCACATGTTGTTTGTTATGTTGAGGATAAGAAGGTTTCTTAAGAAAAACATGGACATCATCAATTACACAAGACCTAATTATGTGCCACAACCCCACCTTTCCTTATATTTTGTCCTTGTGTTCCTTGGAGTCTCAGCTAACGACGACCTGAAGACATGGATGAAGTACGCCGTTAAGTAAAAGACCGTAATTGCCGATCTTGAATTCTTAATTCAGGGACGAAAATGTGATATCATTTCGAAAATTATTGTAAATTTTAAGTACGATTTGTTTCATCTTCGTTTCGCTAATAAATATTATAAAAAATATATGTGCGTTTATGTGCGTCTTTACTATACTTAAACTCCGTCTCATCGGACAACCTTTGACAGATATAGTGTTGTCTTTCTCAGGCCACGGTTTGTAGTAAAGAAGGCTATGGTTCTGCAGATCTGATCTTCACGTAATTCACATATTTACCGAGATGGTATATCGAGATTTATAGCATGCTCTGTAGTTTTTAAGCAAACTAATGGCTGATCTCATTAATCGATTTAAGGGGGAGAACAAACTATCGACGGTCGAACCCGAATGTTTTGTTATTTTTCCTCCTCTGTTTCGACATCTTTTGTCGGTTTTGAATCTTCGACACTCACACTATTTCTGTCAAACTTTACGCAATCTACCGATTAAACAGTGCAAACCTCATCAAATCTAGAGAAACGTTTATCTGCATTTCCAACAACCCTCAGGATTTTAGACATTCTCCCGGTCGAATCGCCACGTGCTACATTTTTGGCCTCAGCATCGACTGCACGTCAACTCAAAATCATCAAATCAACACCAACCCAACGCCGTTGAGGATGAATCTTCGAAAAATCGGATCATCACCTGAACTTCCGGATTTGTATTCTTTCATTGATTACCTTATTTTAATGTGTTATCTTGCTAGTTGCAATGTTTTGTTATTAAATTACTTAGTTTCCATGATTGAACATTTCCTTTGTTCAACTCCCATCGCATCCACCTTCATTACATTTGGTCCTTCGACCCTTCTTACGTCTAGAGCACTCAGCTTTAAATGGTTTTATCAAACAAAATGACAAATAAGTATCAAAGTTAATGAATATGTTAAGGGAGTCAATTGGCAGTCCAAAGACTGTGTTTTGAAGAAGAAATACTTTATTCAAACAATATATATATTTTTTAATTTTCTAATTTTTTTTTATTTGGGGCTTTAGAACTTGCCAACATCTAGGTCATTAGAGCCCTTAAAAGAAACTAATGATGTGACTAATATCACAGGGGTCATAGCGGTCTATTACTTCCAAGTCATGCTGTACAACTTGGCAACACTGGGAACAACTGAAGAAGCGTATCCATGAGGACCACTGACAGCTATATAGGCGTGGAATAGACGAATTCTAAGTATATCCAAACCGGTCCAATGTTGCCGAGTACGTACAACACGGCTTGGAAATGTTAGTCAGCTGTGTAAGGGTGCTTGGTGTTAGTCATTATACACGTTCTAGGGTTAGAGCTTATTCTACTAAATTCCTTTTCTGTTGCGATTATTCTTGGAACGTCGTGACGTTTTTCGTGCCTTCCACCTTCACAGACGGTCTCCGTTTCACCAACACACCCGCTGTCAGTGGATGAATAGCTCGGAATAATTACAACGCGTTTGAATTGTCGCGAGGCAAGGCGCTCGTCAACTTCTTACGTGCCAGTGCTACGAACGTGATTCGCGGTTCGTGAATTGCATGTTAAAATAATGGCTTCCCTTCTCAAAACTCCTGTGCGTTTTATTGCGACTTTATGACGACACTTCATTCACCGGCTGTGAGTTCCGTGCTTCCTTTGGCAATTGGACTTTCGTACGCGCGTTCGCTTCATCGTCACCAAGACTCGCAGTCCTGAGATGCATTCCGTGCGAGGAACTCGAGCCGCACTGTGTACTGTTTCCGTAAATCATATAGCACCTTGCTATCGTTCATATACGTACATTAATATAGTGTCCTTACGTCGTTAAGAACGAGGGCTCCAATATTCCCTGACCGTTGAAAGTAACTACTCTCGTTTAAAAATGTTTTTCCCTCCTATGATTAAGGCAGTACTAGCGTAGGTGGAATTAAATCATTAAAATACCTGGAATTAGTATTATAAAGCTCTTCATGATTTTAGCTTCAAAAATTCAATACTGTACACTTATTGAGCTACTGTTTAACTTCCGCAAAGTTAGATTCGTTCGAGAATTTCACATACTTATAAAATTTGCGTGTTTATGCAAATAAAAATGAGTAATTTCCATCGATGGAAAGTAGAATGCTACTCACACTAAACGGGNATCTACTGCAAAAAAAAAAAAAAAATTGTGACATTTCTAAATATTTTACTCACTAAGAGCGTTTTGAACTCGTAGTGCCAATATTAAAACAAGATTACAGAGATGACATGGGAAGGGTTCATATGTTATTTAATGATTTTTCAACGAATTGACGAAAAAACGCTCACTCAAAATTGTTTGGGCGTTTCATGTTTCCCCCGGAGAACAACTTGTGCCTCTACACCATATTTTCTTTGACTAAATTAGTTGATGACGTGTGCTGTACAAAACCATATTTTGTAAAAATAAAGGACAATTCGCCGCCGAATAGTAAATTTAACAATTTTGTTTTGAGGAATATAGAAGGATGAAGTGCGGGTTAGATGTACCTTAGACTGGGGAATAATATGGGATTGTCAATCTATCAGTTATATTTATTGATGCAGAAGACTCAATCGGTCATATGACTGCCTGGTTTATTCCTCCAGTATACAAAGTTACTTGTGCATTTCTTCTGTTATATTGAATAACATTGACTGCTGTGCTGTTGAGGCAAGTGCTGTAATTCATAGTTCAACGTGTATTTGCACGATTTAGCGAACTTCTTCCGAGGAGTGGACTCGAACATTAAAGAAAATTAATTTGTGTGTGGTTTCGGAGCCATATTATGATTTGGTATGCGAAGTGTATTAGCATGTGTCCGTTTTCCTAGTTTCCGCCCAATCAAGATTGCTGAGAAGCGTAGGATTGCANGACAGTATATATATATATAAAAGGTTCAAGTGGAGAGATAACTGTTATTAATTCTATATTTAATTGAAACTGATGGAATGTGAAACAGAATTCGAGAAATTCCGAAAAGTTAGTCCCGAGTGAATTTTCATGCATATAGTTAAATAATGAAAAATATAATGAGGGTTTCTATGTATCAATCTGCTTGTACATGTTTCGGCGTTGAATAGAATTGAATCTTTTGATTGTGTGTGTGCTCACCCAGTGCACTGAAGCGACAAGACAAGAGACTTGAGTAGCGACACGTAGGAGTTCATTTACAAATGAAAGTTAGAATTTAATAGAAATTTTAAAAGTGATGATAATAAATATGAAATAGTGAATATGTAAGATTACGGTTCTTTTATGTAGAAAATAATTTTTCTAACGATTACTCATTTTTTGTAATTGGTTAAGAATGACGAGAGTTGGATATTGGAGAAAAATTACTTTTTAGAAATAAGATATTAGAATATTGTGTCATACTGCGATTGAAAATTTGTAGAATGCGTAGTAAATGTTTTGATCTGTTATTTTACAAGTTTTAACGTTTTCCATGTATTGTTTTCTGTTATTCACCTGCGTGAAAGAAGAACGAGAAAAAAATTAACTGTAAATCATCGAAAAAGTTGATAGCAGTTTCTCACAAAACCAATTCACTATGACTTGAAGAGATGTCAAAAATGTATTCTTCGAAAATTCCCTTGTACATGCCATAATTATAGGAGTTGTAAGGGATTAAATTTCGTTGTAATGATAAAATAAGATTGGATGGGCAAGGAAAGTGTGTTGGTAATCAATTTTCAGTTCTACGTATAGTTGCAATTTACAATTAATGATTCATTTTAAAATTTTTACCCATACTCTTTTCTCTAACTAGTATATTTTCGCTCATATTAATGTCTGTAAATATCTATCATTGTATTCAATTGATCTACTAATTACAGTAATTACTAAATGTTCATATTGTACATAATTTGGAACTCTGTAATATGGGGGTTATTGATGCAACAAAATACATTGAGCCGTTTTCAAATAAGTTCAGTTCGTGGTATTAGAATCATAGAAAGAACTGGCAGAGATATAAGTTAGTCTTCGTAAAAATGAAGCTCCGATTTGTTTCACACTGCATTCCAAAGGAACCCATTCAAACACGAAGCAAACTATTTTCTTTGTTGCTCTAAATCACTTCTTTACTGCTTTAAGAGCCTCTCTGGTACCTTTCCATAAATCCACTCTTTCATTCACGAATTGAGCTAATCGTCCATTTCCGACAGTAATTTCCTCTCAGTACTTTTACTACCTACTTTTACGATACACCGTGGCCCGACTCGCAGTTCCGAATTGCATTTACATAACTTCGCCGCTGTTAAAAATACCTCGCTTCCTTTCCACGTTAGAGCTAACAAGTCGTAATTTGAGATCTTCAATTTCTTCCTTACGTGCGAAACTGATAACTGAGCTCAGGCACCGGGGTCAGTTGGAGTTAGTAAATGATGCACTCATATCAGTGGAAGAAACTTGAATGGGATATTCTAAAAGATGGACTTAAATACCAAGCGAATCCAAAAACTGATTTAATATGTCTTAAATACTCTTATTGCGTAGAAAATATTTGTTAGTTTCCTAATTTCTCTAATGAAACAATATAGAAGATCAACACGAAGAAAAATATTTATTCAAACTATTACTCACTATCCGGTAAATGGTATATTCGAATTCGTATGTGATTTAAAAATATTTATTCTATTGAGAATATTGTGATATTGTTTACATAATTTTCAAATGCATTCAAAATTGATTGATTAAAATCATGAAGGTTTATTAATTGAAGAAAAAATAAATAAAAAGGAATCCAATGGTTTTAAAAGTTAATGATCCGAGATATTGTGCATTTATGAGGCTAGTTTAGAAGTTAAGGTTTTTCATAAAAACGTTTTCCACTTTTATGTCCGTAGTTTATAGTACGCGAATTGAGTTATTTTTTATAGGACTCTTTCATGAGAGTTGTTTGAATCTTTACTGTTACTAATTTGTTTGAATTTGTCCGAAAAAGTTTGTAATTGTTTGAAAATCTAATTTGTTTGGAAGTGTGCATATATCGTTATTTGTCAGTGAAAAGAGTTCTGTGTATTACCCTGTCGTACTTATAAAAAATGTAGGAGTATTAACACCACCCATGTAATTTGAACAGTTGAATAAATCTTTCTCTTAAGAGATCAATTTACACAGATTACTGAAGGTCGGAACTGTTGACCAATTGTTTTTATATTTCAGCTCTGTCGCGCCCAAAGAGACTATACAGAGGAGATGACACTCATTGAAGTAGTTACAATAACCAGCGTGAGACGGTGCTGAAGATTCATGATTCCGAGTGAGCTGACGATTCATGATTCCGAGTGAGCTGACTACGCTTTTCGTACAAACCCCCACTCCCTGAGTGCCATCCGCTGTGTATAATCTCCTTGGTCTCGACATTATGTTTGATCGACTTCTTCACGTGTTTCCTGAAACTGTTTATTATCTACCACTAAATTATCATAAGTTTAATAGTCAGCATCACGAACTACTTGATCATACTACAGTATATCGTATGTATAAAACTTGCGCGTATAGCATAAAAAACGTAGGACTATGGCGCCCATGAGTTGGGGATGTCATTGGTACTCTCCCTGGGTTGATGATCGGAAATCGAATTACGTCGCGGCAGAGTTTCATTCTATCATTGAGGTCATCCCAAGAACTCAGCTTGAGTTGAAAATGCGATGTGCCATGTCTTCATGTGTTATGTGGCAACAGTGTACCGTTGACTTTATTTCGGCAAAAGTATTGCTAACGGGTTGTAAGGAAGTGCGTTTTTGAGATCATATTCATTTCCCTTCTCATTGAGATCAAACGAATCTGAACTTAACATAACTATTTATTTACTGTGATGTCACGCGATATTCTTTTTAGCTTCTATGAAATTGAAATTTCATTCTATTTCAGTTCTTTCAATTCTATGACATTAATATTCTAGTAATCGTGTCAATAATTATGCCTTCTAAGGGCCCTATTGATCTTGACGTTGGCGAGCCCCAAAGAAGAAAAATATGGCTTCTTTTAAAATTACCTCTAATTTCATTCCGTGATATTTCAATGAAATCTGCAATCTTATTACATGGAGAGCATACAGTGAAAGCATACGTTCAATTTTCGTTTCCTTTTTGTGGACAGCAGTTTCGAATGTTTGAGTGCTCTTGTATTTACTCCTGCTCTCGCTCCTAATATTAAAAAAAATTGATCATATCTGTTGGAAAACGAATGTTATATTCTTTATCTGTATTATTTAACTAATAAATAATCTGATGATGACGTCTTAATAATCTCTTTATACAAAAGTTTGAGAAAATATCTTTAAATGTCCTATGCAATTGTTAGTTGACAATAAATTAATTCTAATTGTTATTTTTGCCCCATGCCTTCATTGGAGCTTGAGTAATTTATTTCACATATAAAATAAATAATTTTGTAATTAAGTTACGAAATAAGTATGGTAAAAAATATGGGAAATACTGAACTTTTCTTATCTTGTTGAACAGGATTTTTTAAAAGATTACTTTATATTGCCGAAATATTATTGCACCTGACCATTCCTTGCTGGCGTCTCCTCCCCACTACCAGCTGGAAGGAGAGACGGTTACAACAGTATGAATGATAAGGACATGCTAATTCCTCACGGCTCTTCAGCATTTCCCAAGAAACTCAAAAATGATTAGTTATTAATTAAGGATTTGTCAATTTGTTTTCTTATTACGTTACGTTAGAGGTTTTTTTTCCCACCAGAAAATGACACATGTAACGACATTGTTGGAGTCGGGATTGGGTAGCGGATTGATGGGTAAATAATAAAATGAAGGATATTTGTAAGGGCTGTAATAACAAGGTGATACATTTAACAAAATTGTTTCTTATGTGAGTTTAACAAAATCATTACTTAAGTGCGTTCAATTTTTTATTTTTAAATCATCTTACATATGTTTAAGTTTTATCTTCACACATGTTTTTTCAGGTGTTTCAACGTTTCTTCGTTTCACCATGGTCTCAAGTAACACATCCCTGTAAAAAAATAGTGAAATATGTTATTTAATGTATTTTACTCCTCTAGCATGCAAAAATTTGTTTCGCTTTAATAACGTAATTTTAGTTGTATTCAAAATTTGTTTTAGTACGTTTTGATTTCCATTTCAATATTCGATTACGATAAAGATATTAATATTATAACACTCAACACTTCATTTAAATCTATCAGAATTCTGAAAGATTATAAGTGCTATGATTAGAACACTTTACATTTTTTGATACGTGACGTCAGAAACTTCTGATGTATTGGGAGCTATTATATATTTTAAACAAACCATTAACACATCTAATTTATTACAATAAAAATTGAGTGAGATTTTAAGAGAAAATACGACAAGAAAGATACATTTACGTATGCTTGGTTCTGAATTTTTGAATAAATTACACCACATAATGTATTAAATATATTGATTGATAGCAAGTGAATTTGTTTTAATTTTCCATGTGTTAAGTAAATCGAAGAAATTAATTCTTTACATCTCAATTACGAGGAATAAGAATACATTAATTTCATATAATAAGGATAATATTATAATTTATAATAATATTAAAATAGGTAGAATTTGATAGCACTTATTTAAAATACAACTTTTCGAATTGGATTTCTTCACTAGAGATCCCGCTCAGGTGTTTTTAATTTTGTATAATTGTATTTGATGATACTTAATTCGTATCGAGGGGTGTAAACATTATTGATCTATTTGAAGAAGTTTTGATTAGCTTACAAAGAGAAAGAAGCGAGAACGCAAAAAATTAATTTTTAAGTTACGTTATAATGAAATTTCTGTAAGATGTAATTATATACATGTAATTATACATATTATATACAATATTATATACAATATGTAATTATATGTACAATATGTAATTATATGTAACAATATGTACATATTATATACAATATGTAATTATATAGCCTTAGGGCCCTTGATCGGAATTGATGGGATGGTCCCTTGCTTGCTTCCGGAGAGTAAATTAGTTTTTTTTCCTCCACGTGGTCATACGCAGTTTGTACTGTTTTTTGACAATAAATTTATTATTATTTTTTATACTCATCATTACACATGATTCATTAAACAGGAGTTGTTTTGAATGTTTTGTGCGGGATTTTAGCCATAGATATTAAGTGACACCAGTTCTTTACCTTCCCGAAAAGAACAAAAGCTGATGTACGGAGTATACCCGCTATGCAACAGAGAGGGGTGGGACTTTTTAAATGTACGATTTTTGAGAACGCGTTTGTATTTTGAAGACAATGTAAAAACTACAGAAAGTTTTAGAAAAAACCTTTAACATTTCTTTATATCTTCTATGCTCCCCACTTTGATCTTCCAATCGTTTAGACCGAAATCTCGGAAAAGTAAGANTATATATATATACGTACACAATTTAGAACACTCAGGACATCCCCCCTCGTTACGCCACTAACAACTGATGTAAATGTGTTAAATCTATTAGCATTTACTCGCTTTACTTATATCCATTAACTGTTTAAAACTTACTGTTTCGTAATTCATGCGTTTATTTCCAAATTGAACATACAGTCCCACCACAATACGTGGCACGGCATATCTGCCCTTTTGGACAATCTTCAAGAGGTTTTGTTAAGTTGCACTGGGTGTCACACTCTCCACCCAAACTCTGGTGTCCCAAAGTCACTAACATCACGAGCACGACCAGTAGAAGCACGAGGCGACTCATGGCGACTTTTCCACGACCTACGACTGCACGACGAATTAGGAGCTGCTTAAATACAGTGCGATTACGTTATCAGAATACACGTTCTTGTGGAAATGTTAGACTCGGTGGTGTTTTTCGTCAAGAGATGTGTGTGAAGGTTTGCAATTTCATACTCTAGTGCAGTGGTATACAATGAAGCAGAATACCTAAACCATGTACTAGTAAATATATATAATAATAGCAGAAAGTATATATAAAGTATATATATTATTCGTTCATCCAAAGGTCGTAAATATTAAAATTATTTATTTATATATTTATTTCGAATATATTGTATGTTAATAGTAGTAGAACGCGTACTAGTGATATAAAAACACTCCAGTATACTAGTTACAAAAGAAAGAAAAGTGTTTTTCATCTGCAGTTGCCCGTCTCCAGTATCATTCTGTGCTCGTTTCTTCTTAATAACGGAACAAATGTTTCTGAAAACGAGTTATGTTGTGATTTATAAAGAAACCTCTATATACGATTTAAAATCAAGCATCTGTGCAGGATTGATCATCGTTAAATACTTCGAAGTATTTATAAAAATAGTATAACTAATGTGAATAAGAAGTCGCATTGGATGATTTACAAAATCTTGCAGACCTCAGAAAACGGTCGCATGAGGTCCTGGGGGCTCTGCTATTCTGCATGAAATGAAACGGTTTAACTCAGTAAAACTCACATGTATCACATAAATACACATAATTTTTGGAATACTAGAAGAGAAACACATTTCTGACATTTTACTACAAGTGTAAAGATGCCAAAGTTAAAACCAAAATGATAAAGTATATTTTTTAATTTTGGAAGCCAATAAAAAGAACGATTAAAAATCCATTTTGAATCAACAAAGAATATTAAAAGGGAATAACTCATATTGAAAATGGAATACAAAAAAAACCGCTGCCTACAATGTCAAGCTTCTGAAATACATCGCGCTGAATTAAATCACAAATAGAACAATTTTTAGTAGTTTTCATGCAATACGACAAAATAATATTTCATAAGAAACGAAAATCAACTTATTAAATCCCAGGAAATTATCTAAAATTACAGGTAGTGATAAAAAAATGTATTTCCTTCAATAATTATTACCTGTAATTTGCTATCTAATTTGTGTATGTATTTTAGAATTGACAATTGATGATTATTTGTTCACCTTAATTTTGAATAACATGTGCTATATTATCAAGTGTCGAACGAACTTTTCCGAGAAAGTAATTATTACCAAATATTACCAAACAAGTCTCTTAGTGTTCGATATATGATGAAAAATTTGGAGGCAATGTTTTATCTTCAAAACAGGAGAAAAATTCTCGGAAGGTTCCAGCATATCCGCCGAGAGTAACTGCTTTTGTCTATTTAATGCGTCAATGCAACGTTTAATTATCTCCATAAATTATGACTTTTTTTTATGAACGATGAATATACATTTGATATGCTATTTAGGATCTCAACGTTTCCACTCATGATTGGAGTCGTTGTCAGGTGTAAGCAAATCGTAAAAAGAAACATGAACGTAGCAACAGAAAATGTAACATGTTTATTAAACCTTGTATAATTAAGATAATACAATGTAATGTACAGTGACCACAGAAATGTTTTTTTCGGAGTGTTGTTTAAATACTTATCTTACTTACGGCAAATGTTTCGTACCATGTTTGGGACCTCATTAGAGCGACAAAAGAATTACATCAAATAATACATCACAATTCAATATATAATGCAAAACTATTTTTAATGATATATTTTTTTTGTAGTTCTGATGAGTTCGTTACATATGGGAAGAAAAGTAAGCTGCATGTAACGACAGTCTGGAAATTATCATTTTCCCTCGTGGTCACTGTACATTACAATTTGTCATTACTAATGAAATACGGGACAATCTATAACCACAATTATAAGTAATATTTTATTGTGTTAACAAAAAAGATCGATTTGATTATCTACACAAAGTTTAATTTTTGAGTTTTCTTGTGGAGTTTATTGCTATTCCACTCTTTTTACTCATAGACTTTATTTCTTAAAACTTACTTTAATCTATTAACGGAGAGGGCACACATAGTGTACCCCCGCAGCGCGTTGGGCAGCATATCTCCCCGTCTTGACATCCAGAAGGCTCCGTGTTATTCAGAAGGCACGTAACGCTACACTGTCCTTGAATCCTTCTCGGACATCCTGAACTACGATGTGTTGAATAATGATGTCCAAGTGTCACACCTACTACCACCATGACCAATAGAAGTGTTCGCAAACTCATCGTTGAAGTCTGTTCGCCTCCGCAGACATTGGCACTCTTTATATACACATCGTTTTATTAATGTCCTGGAGGCGGAAGTAATAAATTGATTAATACTATTATCAGCTTCACGCTCACGAGTGAACTTCTAGGGTGTGGCTGTGCATATCGAATAATAATACGAGTCAGTTTCTAATTTAAGATTAGCACTTAATGATTCAGCATTTCCTCAAATATCTACATTGCTTTTTACGCATTGGAATTGCTTCGCATTATTCATGAGTGAATGAGTCGTGTATTTTGCATATCTTACGTACTTCCCCTGGACATAGAATCGTTGAGTCACTCCTACATAAGATATTCTTGGGGAAAAATTGTATAAACAAATGCTATTCGTTATTACACATTGCCATGATCGTGAAAACGTAGATTTGGGGTTCCCCACAAAATAGTATTAAAAACGAAAATGCCATCACAGAAACCTTTATGAATATATTAGATGTGAAAGAATATTAACTTTCTATGTGAGCATGCAGGGAATATTACATAAAATATCTAATACGCAATTTAATCAGATTTGGATTATATTATATATTTATACTAGTTATTGATGTTAATTTATTTAACACACTTAATGAATTTAGTGTGCAGATTAGTACTCTGATTATAAGTGCAGGGAACGCACCTACGTTTTTTAAAAAATAATCCTGTACAATCGAGTGTGTTACGTAGTATACTCACTATAGTCCTCGATCATTTATGTTTTTTTGGTGACCTTCAGTCAACAAAGAGCGGTTTTAATTTTTTAAATGTTGTAATAGCTTTTGTTACTAAAACACACTTACTTCCTTGTCTTTACGACCTTTGTACAAAGATCATAACAGACAATAGAAAACCTGCCAGTCGTCTTTCGATACTTTTTGGCATGATACGGTTTACCATTTGTTTTAATATAGTGTCGATGAAATAGTTCGTTTACATTCGACAACTGTGCTGATACTTTAACTAATTCGCGTAATTTGGCAAAAATTTGA
>NNCF01126251.1:162802-181813 GCA_002313205.1 Laupala kohalensis | reverse complement strand
CGTGGCACGCCTTCCCTTCCCTCCCTCATGCAGCTAGTCGAGTCAGTCATGTTAATGTAGTTGCCACCTGATGATATCTCTAAACACGAGACGAAACGTCGCGTCGTAAGTTTTAAAGTTATAACAAGTTTTTACTCAAGTGATTTTAACAATTTTAGAACTCCTTTGTGTAAAATTTTATAGTTTCGGCGTTCACAGTGAGTTTTATAGACTAGTAGGTTTTTAAAAGCTTTATAAAATATTTTAATAAACCTGTCTGATGTTAATTTTACTTCTTCATTTACTATTATAATAGCAGACGTTAAGAACAATATTGCTATTGCGTCATGGTACTGGAAACCCTCCCCAGTGTGAGTTACAAAATTTATGAACTGCCCTAAAGCTCGTTTCTATAGCGCCACGAAGTTACGCGTTTGTGTGGCGAGGGTGCGCCCCCGAGGTTTAATACCCCAATTTGCGGATCGAACACCACTACGATTGAAGGTTAATTCATGAGCTTGTTCTACATCTCCGTCATGTAAGACAATACTATCTGTTACAGATGTTTACCTCCAAGTTCCACTATGTTCACAATTGCCGTTATATAGGATATTCTTCAATAGAGCAGTAATCATTGCATTAAAAACATGATTAATTCTGAATGCGAGGGTCTACGCGGTGATTCGTAAAAAGAGTACAGAAAATGTAATATGTCTCACATGTTATTCTGGTTTGTGGTCTGTTTCAGAAGGAGTTGTTTAAAATTATTGATTTATTTTACGGATAGATTCTGACGCACGGTATGTTAGTAATTTTGAAATTAGATAGTATTAGAGCTCGTGATTTTGAATGACACTGCAGAAAGGTGTGTCAATGAAAAGGTGAATAAGTTGTTGTAATTCATGAAAGGGAAAAGAATGTCTTTAGTCAGTAATAATATTGTTTTTTGCATAACTTCTTTGGAGGTTCACTGATATTAATACATGAGGTTTATATGGTTTTCAATTTTTCAATATTGTATTATACAAATTTTTAATTTTCAAATAAATATTTATTCTAGCTAGTGTAAAGTAATGTTAATACTTATACTTTATCACATCATTGGTATAGTATTGTTCATTAAATTACAATTTTTTCATGCATGCTTTTTTTTGTTCCATTTTATTCATGGTTTTCTTCCTTTTAATTCGTAATAGATTTTTCTCTATCTGTTGCTCCACTTAAACGGTTGTGTTCATTACCTTTGTAGCCTCATCACTGTTCGGGTTTTTCTCCGGTTTTCTTCCAGGCAGATTTATAAAAAGCGGGAATGTCGTAAATACTTTAGTAATTATTATTTCGAATTTTTACAGATTTTAATAGCTAGAATTTTCTTTTGGGCACAATAAATAGATAACAGCATTTATTTGTTAAACATTTTTTATGAATATACAGTCCGTCACTGCCCTTGATCCCTCCATTGGAATTGATGTTCTCCTAGTTTGTTAGCGGAGTTCTATGTAACGAACAATTGCTCAATTTTGTTTTCTTTTCTGATTAAATACAGGTTGATTGATGAATGCGCCTACTTAGATTTATACCCTACTATCATGTATTCGAGATGATAAAGTTCGTTGTCAAACTTTTATCAAGGGAAATAATAAAAAAACATTTAATCCAAGATATGATTGGGTGTCTGGGACAAACTTTTCTCAGAATGTTTCGACCATCCTACAATGGTCTTAAAATAAATAAAAATACCCTGAGAAATCTTTTTCATTATTTCAACATCGCAGTGAGTATTAAAGTGAATAAAATTGTTATTAGCCAAAACGGCAAGAGAAATAACAATATTTATATTGTAACATAATATATTTCTCAAGGACACTAAACAACTCCCACGTATTATTAGTACTTCACAAATTTAATGTGAAATAATAAAGTCTATTTGAATTTATAAAATAATTATCCCAAGCTCCTTCCGTTCTGGCGTGAGAAACAACTGCTGAACTCCCCGATCAGGTTCTTTAATGAATTTACTTCTCATCGATGTTTTGACTCATGAATAAGAGTCCAGCGTCCGAATCCGAAAACTACCCGAAGTTAATGTCACTGATCTAGTAGAGAGAACCCGGTGTGCGTAATGCAAGGCTGTCGCTCATATTTCCTTCTGTTGAGTAAATTACGAGGGAAAGTGAAACAGGAAATAATATGCACCGCATAAAAATTGTTTCAATTAAATTAACTCGGAATACATGTTATTACTCGGATGAAGTTGAGAAGAATTTTTTTTTTAATATTTCTATTTGAAAGCGCTCATATGGTAATATGTAATAATTTTATATCATTTTTCAATTTTCAATAAGCAAAAAGCGTTTTCGTTCGCTTTGCGAGTACCATCAGTGCTAGAAACAAGTATGAAAGTAGAGAATCGAAATTTGAAAATACATTATCATGAGCGAAAAGATTAAAAAGGAAAAAGGGTTTTGAGACAGGAAGAAGGTGTATGTTTTGCCAAAAATAGGGGGAGGGGTAAAACTTCGGGTATGGTAAATAATAATATTTGTGAAGAAGGGGAAGGGGGTTATTAAATAATGGATTCTATGAAGAAGATAAAATATACCAGGGAATGCACAATCAGGAAACTAAACCAACCTTTAAAACACATGATTTCGGCATAACTGGGCTGAGGGATAGAAGCATACAGCTTAAGCTTCTTTTCATGATTTACCTTCNAACATCGCAGTGAGTATTAAAGTGAATAAAATTGTTATTAGCCAAAACGGCAAGAGAAATAACAATATTTATATTGTAACATAATATATTTCTCAAGGACACTAAACAACTCCCACGTATTATTAGTACTTCACAAATTTAATGTGAAATAATAAAGTCTATTTGAATTTATAAAATAATTATCCCAAGCTCCTTCCGTTCTGGCGTGAGAAACAACTGCTGAACTCCCCGATCAGGTTCTTTAATGAATTTACTTCTCATCGATGTTTTGACTCATGAATAAGAGTCCAGCGTCCGAATCCGAAAACTACCCGAAGTTAATGTCACTGATCTAGTAGAGAGAACCCGGTGTGCGTAATGCAAGGCTGTCGCTCATATTTCCTTCTGTTGAGTAAATTACGAGGGAAAGTGAAACAGGAAATAATATGCACCGCATAAAAATTGTTTCAATTAAATTAACTCGGAATACATGTTATTACTCGGATGAAGTTGAGAAGAAATTTTTTTTTAATATTTCTATTTGAAAGCGCTCATATGGTAATATGTAATAATTTTATATCATTTTTCAATAAGCAAAAAGCGTTTTCGTTCGCTTTGCGAGTACCATCAGTGCTAGAAACAAGTATGAAAGTAGAGAATCGAAATTTGAAAATACATTATCATGAGCGAAAAGATTAAAAAGGAAAAAGGGTTTTGAGACAGGAAGAAGGTGTATGTTTTGCCAAAAATAGGGGGAGGGGTAAAACTTCGGGTATGGTAAATAATAATATTTGTGAAGAAGGGGAAGGGGGTTATTAAATAATGGATTCTATGAAGAAGATAAAATATACCAGGGAATGCACAATCAGGAAACTAAACCAACCTTTAAAACACATGATTTCGGCATAACTGGGCTGAGGGATAGAAGCATACAGCTTAAGCTTCTTTTCATGATTTACCTTCTTCATAAAATCCATTATTTTTCACTTTCCAGATATCCTTTTAGCATACCCGAAGTTCCCCCCCCCCTCTACCTACGTTTCCTAAAACATACACCTTCTTCCGGTCTCAAAATCCCTTTTCCTTAATAATCTTTTCGCTTATGTTAATGCATTATAAAATTTTGACTCTCTACTTTTATATTTGTTTTTAGCACTGAAGTTGCTCGCTAAGCGAGCGAAAAAGCATTTTACTAATTAAAATATTGACAGAGTAGACTGTACCATTTTATTATAGTTAGTTGTGTTAAGTAAACTTCAACAGCGTTTAGCATAATCCACAGTTCGGTCGTCCTTTTTAGGAAAAGGAATGATCACAAAGTGTCTCTCGTGAGTTGAATCGAGGAAACCAATGTGAGAGCGACGTTGAAGCAACTGCGGAAGAGAAATGTCTGATCTCGGAATATCATGCTTTCATGTGCGCTCTTCGCAATATTGTTGGTGACATGTGTCTGAAAAGTTGGAACCTGTTGACCGAGCGGTAATGAAAACGGCTACGAGTTGTCGCGGCCAGACGCCGCTTTGTAAAGGGACTTACTGGGACACTCAAGTGAATGTTATTTTATTGTCTTATAACTTTGTGATTGTCAAACAGTATAACATTCATCGTTTTATCTTGTTTCTGAAACGTAACTTTTTGTCATTATCTCATACACAAGTTCCGCATCAATCGGTTCCGATTTTTGATCTGTGGCTGAAAGGACAAGATTATGACCGGCAGAATAAAGCAGGACCTTGGATTAAGGTTGATTCGAGGTAATTCGACTGTCGAGAAGGCGTGGATTGAGAATGAATATTTTTGAGTGGTGGAGCACTGAGCCGAATTATGGTGAGACAAACTCACTTTCACTTGGTTTAGTTAGTATTTAGTACCACTTGTATTATATTTTTGGTAGAGAGTTACATATTTGTTTCAAGAATTTATGGATGATGGTCATGCTAGAGACTTGTTGTATTCATTTTAAAAATATAATTCTAAGTTAAGCATTTATTGTAATATTAAGTTTTATTAATATAATATGTATTCTTTGTAATAATAATAATAATAATGAACTTTTATTTTGNACATAATAATACACTGTAATAAAACATAAATAACAGTACATACATTAATATATTCATAAACATAAATTATACCTTGAAAAGGGAGGACTATAAAATTACTCTACTATGGGGTATCAAACTAGGGGTCATCCCGGTATTAACCTTAAACAATCGAGGAAAACCCAGACAAAAACCTCAATTAGGACGACGGCTGAAGGTCGATGTACTAATTTATTTATAAAGTGTTTTATAGAAAGTGTATATTCCATGACAAGCGTTGTTTTAATTGAAGAAATTTGACTTCTCAAGCAGAACTACACCTCAACAATTTTTATTTTGTCAACATTCATATGCATGGTGATGACCCAACTGGCCCGTAAAAAATTGCTCTAAATTAGGTTTCAATGTGTTATACACTTGAAGATGACCAATAGTGTGGNGGCTAGGGTATCTTTCATTTTCCTCTTTCCTCTCCTTTTTAAAAAAATGTTTTTAGTAAAGTCTTGAGATATGTTGGGATTTGAGTTTTGAGTTGTAATTCAGGAGGGTTTTTAGTGGGTAAGGTTGAGTCATTCGGCGAGTCCCACACGCGGGGAGAATCATGTTGGCTCTTCCTAGTGCGTAACTGCATTTTCCCTACCTCTACAAGTTTTAAGGGCTCTAATGACCTCGATGTTGACGAGCCCTAAAGCCCCACAAAACAAAATGTTATGTTTTCTTCAACAAGTTATTTTATATTTCGTGGGAAGTATCGTACGTTTACGCGTATTTCATCGCTTTTCGAAAGAGTGCCTTCTTTTCTGCCCCCATTGCTCCGAAGTGATCCCATTGCGCGGATCGCTACCCGCTCGCTATGAGAGAACACGTTCTGTGTGACATGGATAATGCAATATTTCATGATTCAACTACATCATCAGCTCACCGCGGACAGGGATCGCGTTCTGTGCACCTGAGTCTTCAGTGCTTATGAGTATCATGAAGGGTGGCTGNAATAATAACTATATGTAGCTGAGACCCCTCAATTATTTTGAGGAGTGTAATATATGATGATAATTAAATAATTGATGATACTTAATATTAATAGTAATGTTGAACTCTCCTGAAATCTGTTATGCTTTCTTCTGACCTCACTTGGTCACCTCTTGTTCTTTTCGATCCCGACGCTATTAGGGCTAGGGTATCTTTTATTTTCCTCTTTCCTCTTCTTTAAAAAAAAAATGTTTTTAGTAAAGTCTTGAGATATGTTGGAATTTGAGTTTTGAGTTGTAATTCAGGAGGGTTTTTAGTGGGTAAGGTTGAGTCANCATGTTGGCTCTCCCTAGTGCGTAACTGCATTTTCCCTTCCTGTACAAGTTTTAAGGGCTCTAATGACCTTTGATGTTGACGAGCCCTAAAGCCCCACAAAACAAAATGTTATGTTTTCTTCAACAAGTTATTTTATATTTCGTGGGAAGTATCGTACGTTTACGCGTATTTCATCGCTTTTCGAAAGAGCGCCTTCTTTTCTGCCCCCATTTGCTCCGAAGTGATCCCATTGCGCGTATCGCTACCCGCTCGCTACGAGAGAACACGTTCCGTGTGACATGGATAATGCAATATTTCTTTATTCAACTACATCATCAGCTCACCGCGGACAGGGATCGCGTTCTGTGCACCTGAGTCTTCAGTGCTTATGAGTATCATGAAGGGTGGCTGATTGGAGTGAATATTGTAGAATAAATTCTAGGAAAATGGGGACACAAAGAAAACCAACTACAAACCCGTTTTGCGCACAATGACGAAGTCTACGTGGATTTGAACGGTCTTTTCTGCGATTGGGGGTAAATTCACAAAACCACTGCACCACTGGTTACCCAAAAATAAATTCTATTATGGAAACAGATCAATGAAATTGTGATACAAATTTAATAATTTTCGACAGTACGCAGCTTTGAAAATTGATTTTCTCCTGAAATACGAAAAGAATCATGAAAATTGCTTTCTGAAATATCAGTTCGTAGTTCAGAACGCACCGATACTATTTCTTCATCTTTCGTCTAATGAGAATAAAAATGAGAGGAAGTGAAAAAACGAACGAAATAGGAATTTACGTTCAAATACATTTTGCTTTTAACATGGTTTTTGTTTCGGCAGTTTAAAGAGATCAGAGGATAGGAAATAAAATTTTGGAACGTTTTGTGTGTTCGTGGAAAGAAACGTCGGTGGAGAAAAGAGATCAAACAGAGTAAAAAGAACGAATCACTGCACAAAACACGTTTTAGAACGATGTACACTTTTATTTAAAACGTAGCTAAGAGAAATTCGAGTGTCCTCAACCGGACGTGTTACTAACATAACTTTATTTAAATAAAAAGGAGGACTCCAACAGTGTGATTCCTGAAAGAGAAATTTATATCTTAAATTCTTGATGCGACAAATGGAAATATCATTTGGAACATTTACTGACTGGTTTAACTTTGTCAACTGTTGTCAAGTCTGTTGACTCAATATGCTCGGCAACAACACGAGTAACTGTAATGAATCACTATAGCCGCTAATTGAAGACATGGTTTTGCTTACCACTNAAGTAAGTGGAAGTAATGCCAGACTCAGCTCGGGGCCCCGTGTTCGCCAAACACGTACTTACTAGATGTAAGCCCCCTGGGGGGCTGAGTGCTACAGTGTAAATTTTATTCCTTACGAGTCTAGTCCTTAATGTGTCCCGTCGTTTTTAGTAGTGTTTTTGAAAGAAATAATAACTCGTTATATTTTGCAAGTATAAGCTTGAAATTGTTAAATGATGTCACAAACACCACAGTGTTCGTTCGCTGAATAATTATTTTTAGCACTCTTAGTTCATTTTATAAAAAGTAATGAAGTCGACGTATCGACAAAAAAGTGTAAAAATATCACGTCTTTTTAAACATTTCATAGTTAATTAATGTTCACTGATAAAACCAATTTTTAAACTTGAGTGTATTCTAATAATGAGAAATGAGGGGTAAATAATAGAAAGTATAGTAGTAATTTGGCAATGTGTAAATTCTCGGCGAAAATGTTGACAGTTTCTCTTCATTTTCCTGATTTGCACGTCACGAGCACGTACTGAGATTCAATGTTGGTCAACTTCTTTCTATGTTGGAAACTTTTTTTTTACATCTTGCCTGGCTTGATTCATATTAGTATTTGATGTTTTTTAAACGTGACGAAGAGAAAATCTAATCAACGAGAAGATAGAAACTAGTGTTCACAATAAAGAAAACAACAAACTAAGACAGGATGTGATATTCCTTCCACACGTTACATGTAGAAAGCGCTGAATAGCGCCAGAAATGTGTCTTGAATTGATTGCCGATGTTGGCGATAGATTTAAATTTAAAGAAATCCGAATGTATTGCCAACATAAAGCGAGGTACACTTATCATTACCCTTATGGACGATTGTGAAGTAAAAGCGTTGATTCCTGCATCAATATCAAGTCAGTTATACTGTCAATAAATAAATAAATTAATAATTAATTGAAAAGACAGAAGTTAAGAACTGCCCATAACCACGTTAAGGACAATAAACTTATTTACTCTGACTTCTTTTCAATAAACTAATAAAACACAGACGTTTTTTCCTTTTATCGTCCTTTCCAGTTACATGACTTACAAGGTGAATACTGAGTAAAAGGTGAATCCAACAATTTTCTTTTATGTATTTGAGCAAATCATTGTATTACTTTTCTGTAAAAACCAACTAGCGTAAGAAAATACAATGTAATATAAAGTTCGTTGACTTCAGCATTACTGTCTAGAAGAAAGTCTTACGAGAAAATATCAGATATTCATCTGCGTCCATTTCCAGCACGGAACCGACTTAACGAGTTCTGTCACGTAAATGGATGTANCAGATATTCATCTGCGTCCATTTCCAGCACGGAACCGACTTAACGAGTTCTGTCACGTAAATGGATGTATCTGAATTGTTTCAGTATCGTATCGAAGTAGTAAATGGATGTATCTGAATCGAATGGAGCGTTTCAATCGGTAAATGTCAAAATACGACTATATTTTGGCAGACATCGTGTCAAATAGGCATGAATTTTCAACTTTTTCATTATTGAATTTAATTGAATATCTGACTTTCAGTTTAATTGCGTTTCCATTCAGTCTCTGAAAAGAAAGAAAAAATGGATGGGCGGAGTTAAAACGATTAGGGACATGATTTAGAATGAAATAAAACAATGAATAAACTGATTAAAAGGATGACACGAGCGATTATTTGGCAACACGATTTTTGTTTGTGAATCAATGTTATCACTGTAAACCAATTACTGTTTTTTATTCGTGGATGAAAGGTCTACAAATTAGTTTATGTGTTGCCAGTAATACAGAAAAATACACTGAAATGCGTGGAAACCATTCAACGTCTGTAGAATTAATTTTACGCGCGTCTGATAAAGTAGATAAGTCACTTGCTGAGCCAGCAATAGTCACTGCTGTAAAGAAATATTTTAAGAAATTGGGTGATGTAAGTTTAATAGTAATCGTTAATTTAATAGATAATAAGAGTAAATGTACTATCAAAAATTGACCCTCCGGAAGCAAGCAAGGGACCATCCCTTCAATTTCCATCAAAGGCCTAATTGCAGCGGCGGATATAATTTTTCTAAAAGAAGTTATTTAACTAATATATACTGTCATCAATTTATTATTCCCAAAATAAATCGTGACTATTAATAATAACAGTAGTTTACCTCTAAGCCCGAGACTGGTGAACCTATAAGAATCCGCCTTTATACGAAGAAAAAGCGGAGGAAAACCTGGGCAAAGGATGAGATACGTATATTCTCTGTTTTGCTAACTACCAAACTAGCGAGATAGATCTCTCCATATTATTTATTGTCGATAGCTACCAGTACTTGGTCAGAAAGATGAAACATATTTATCAAATAAACGCAGTGGTAAAATAGCAATACTATTCAATTATTGCAGTTTTGCCAAATATGTTTACTATCTTTTCGACGTTTCATGAGGCGACAAATGCGTTTGAGGAGAGAATGCGGATGCAGACTCTGAGGAAGATCAGGTGAGTTGTCGTAACGTCGGAAAAGAAGTAAATGAAATTGATCTAGCAGCAAGAATTATATGTTATTAATTTTAACAGCTGATTTCAACACATCATTTTGAAAAATATCACGTTCGAATAATTGCACATACGAAGAGTAAAACATTCAACCGACATTTCCTCTATTTTCTACACTGAAACGCTCTACCCCACGTTCAGATAATTCAGCTTCTCACTAGTATCAATTATGTTGTTTCATAAATTATGACAAGTCTGTTTCTTAAATTATGCCTTGTCACATTGCCAGGTGCGTCGTAATGCTACGTTGTCGAATTGACAATTTTACAGTGTTTGTTTGCGATTTTCCCAAGCAACGTGAGTGCACGAATTAAGGTTTCGTTCATTACAGCTCCCAATCTGGAATTTAGAGCTGAATTGTGGTATAAAACATTTTCAAAAATCAGTTCACAAGTGTCACCGGGATTCGAACCCACTTTGTGGTGACAGAACAATCATAGCAGTGCTTTACTATTCTCAGCCAATTACACTTTTGCTGGAGGAGGTAAAATGTCTATTGAAAAATTAGACATCTATGTCTGATCACATAAATAGTCACTCAAGTCTGCGTGTTTTTTAAACCGTTGGTTTAAGTCGGTTTGACAATGAATGACATTCTTTTTTTCTTGAATTGCCTCTTGTCAAACCGTGGGGTTTAAGATTTAATAGATTTGTAAGTTACACAAGTAAATGGAGATATGAAATATTTTTTGATGTAGTTGTGGAGTAAATTTGTTTTTGTGACTTCTCTTTTTATTATCTTATTCATTTGGAGCACAGTATTTAGTTTAGAAAAAGGTGTATGCATTCATTGATTTTAAACTAACAGTATTCGTCGCAATTAATCACTACTGTTAGTTTAATAATTTAAACTAACAGTACTCGTNAATCCAAAGAGTGTGTTTGTAGATATGTCATTTTAATGTTATTTTTAAAGGAGAATAGAAGATAGTGTGCATCTCATGTTTCTCATTGTATTTGGAATCTTCCACCCACACGAACGTCCTTAGTCGCGAATTCACATCCAATGACGGTGTATCATTTCGCGGCGTTTTTAGGTGCGCACTTCTTCATTTGCTGAACTTTCTTGTTACATTTTGCTATCTGTTTCTCACATTTAACGTTCGTGTATAGATTTCACGCGTTAGGATGTCATATTATATTATTTTTTATCATTGAAGACATTAATGTAGCTCCGTTTTTCCCCCCATTATTTTGATGGTAATGAGTGATACCATTTTATTTATTTTTAACNACTATTGTTTTGAGTTCAGTGCTATATCAGTTGGAAATGTAGAAATAGTATTGTAAATATTACATTTTACACTTTCAGAATTCTTTGTCAAGTGTAATTTATAAGTAGAGTAACGAAATAGCATGAAAAATACAAAACACTCAAACGCGAGGATATTGAAGAAGTATTATGTTTAAAAGAGTATCACATATTTAAACAAAATTATTAATATATGCAATTAACGTTCTTTAATATAACTATGAAATTTAAAGGAAGAGAAAGAGGGAGAGGGAGAAAGAGAGATGTAGGAACAAAGAAAAAAAAACAAGAATTTGTGATTGTATTTCACAATTTCATTTAGATAAATTAATGAAAGAGATTTCAGTTTTAGTTAGATTTGTTGTAATCTGAAACACGTTTTTTGTAATATTAATCGCGGATCACGATTTTATATGCTGCACGATTACAACCAGTAGATCATTATATTATTAGAACNATAGTGTGCATCTCATGTTTCTCATTGTATTTGGAATCTTCCACCCACACGAACGTCCTTAGTCGCGAATTCACATCCAACGACGCTGTATCATTTCGTGGCGTTTTTAGGTGCGCACTGCTTCATTTGCTGAACTTTCTTGTTATATTTTGCTATCTGTTTCTCACATTTAACGTTCGTGTATAGATTTCACGCGTTAGGATGTCATATTATATTATTTTCTATGTCATATTATACTATTGAAGACATTAATGTAGCTCCGTTTTTTATTTTTCCATTATTTTGATGGTAATGAGTGATACCATTTTGTTTATTTTTAACTATTGTTTTGAGTTCAGTACTATATCAGTTGGAAATGTAGAAATAGTATTGTAAATATTACATTTTACACTTTCATAATTCTTTGTCAAGAAATATAAGTAAAGTAACGAAATAGCATGAAAAATACAAAACACTCAAACGCAAGGATATTGAAGAAGTATTATCTTTAAAAGAGTATCACATATTTAAACAAAATTATTAATATATGCAATTAACGTTCTTTAATATAACTATTAAATTTAAAGGAAGAGAAAGAGCGAGAGGGAGAAAGAGAGAAGTAGGAACAAAGAAAAAAAAAACAAGAATCTGTGATTGTATTTCACAATTTCATTTGGATAAATTAATGAAAGAGATTTCAGTTTTAGTTATATTTGTTGTAATCTAAAACACGTTTTTTGTAATATTAATCTCGGATCACGATTTTATATGCTGCACGATTACAACCAGTGTTATATTGTAGATCATTGTATTATTAGAACATGTAATTTATTAGTTCCTTGAGTGGTTTAATGTGATTTATAACACGAGAAATAAAATTTTGTGTTATTAATTCATATTTTATACAAAAGTTTTCTATATTTATTTAATTTCTTTTGACATATATGAAAAAATAAAAGAATCACAAATTATGTGAAATTACGTTAGACAATACACGTGAAGAGAGAGGGAAAGAAAGAAAGATAGAGAGAAAAAGTAAAACAACGATAGAGAAAAGTGAGAGAAAGAAAGAGTGAAAGAAAGAAAGAAGGAAAGAAAGAAATAGGAAGAAAGATAAAGAAAAGAACCTATGGTATTAATATGAGTTAATACATTTCAATTTGATTGGAATAAATAAAAGGGATTTGTCTTTTTTTATTTATTCATATCTGAAACGAGGTTTTCATATTATTGATCTCTGATTATTTTTTTAGGTTGCACGATTACTACCAAATTGTTATATCGTGGATAAATATGTCACTAGAAGATGTAATTTATTTGTTCCTTAAGTAGTTTTATATTATTTATAACTCGAGAATTAAACTTTTGTGTTATTAGTTCATATTTGAGACAAACGTTTTCTATATTTATTTAATTCCTTTTCACATATATGAAAAACTTAAGAGAATCGCAAATTATGTGAAATTACTTTCGACAATACACATCACTTGTAGGCAATGAGATTTGATTTCTTTACTTCACTGTATAAATATAAGAAATTATAGGAATATTTATAAGTAATTTGTGATTCGAATTTGTGATTCGAACCAATTCCATACGATATCTTGCAATTATATTGTAGTTCTGTTAAAAGCTATATTTTATCACAGTATTACGCAAACGTTTTTTACAGAAACTCTAATATCTTTTACATTGCCTATGAAGACCTTGCGAGACAACGAATCTCGAGATGTCGTTTAAATATAGAGAATGGTAAAGTTTATTGAAGTCAAGAATATACAGAATATTTTTGTTATAGAAGTCCAAAATGTGTATAATAAAAAAATACAAAATATTTCTTTAATAGTGGTGTAATGAAACATTTTCTCTCGTTACGATTTACCAGCGGTACGATGTCTTCTATTAGTCTGCCAAATATGGGAGCCGTCTCAAATAGACCTACGATCAGTCGAAGGGGAAGGAGGAGGAGAGAAGCGTTGCAAACTTAACAAATCCAAAACTGGTCAGAGCGTGGGACTTAGAAAAATAAATGGGCCCTTTATTGTTTTCAGTAGTGTACGTATCAAAATCTGTATATGACAAAAAATACAATACTTTCTCTGCAATTCATATGAAAGGGAGCAAGGTGAGTCAGAAGAGATCCTGTCAGTGGAAATGGAACTCCATTTCAGTGAAGACACATCAATATACCAGTACATTTTGTCTAGCGATTGTTTTATATAATATTGCATCCGTGATTATGGCACTTTCGTATACATTAATGTTGATTGGATTGTCCGCCTCGCGCATCACAACTGATCTGTATCGGCCGGGTAACTGAGTCACAAGTTTCGCGAAAGAAGTTCCACGTCTACTCGAAAACGAAAGTTATAATTATTTACCCACTTTTATATTTCATCAATACAATACTTTACACTGCACTTCCGACGCTTATTAAGTATAGTCCTTCATAATTTTAGGAAAATTTACCAAGTATTTTTCTTGATTTCGGTGTTACAGACCGTTCAATTCACTGTTATTATTATGGATATAAAGTTTAGTTGTAATATTCAACAGTAAAGAAAATTTAAAATTGTATAGCAGTGTAAATTTTTATTATTTTGAACTATGATTTAGTAGTTTATTGCCTGCACGATGTCATGCACGGTTGTAACTGTATTTTTAACAGAAAAATAAAATTTTTATTACGCATTATTTTTATACGTACTGTCAATCATTATTGTGCAATTTACGATACTACTAGAGCATTCTCTTCAATTGACCTTCCTCTATGTCGTCAATTTCAAGCATTTTTCCGCTCTCGTAGTTGTCCTTTTCTTCTCCATACGATCCACCAGGTGAAAGGATAAGTGCTACGGGGACATATCGTCCTGAGAGAGAGATTAGAGCCTCTAAGGACTAAAGCGTCCTTAGTTGCACGAGCAATATTGACTAGAGCGACGATAAATGCGAAGCTTAAAGGCTTAGTACATCCAAGTTACGGAGCTTGAAGGTAGTGGATTACATCACGGCCATTGTAGGTAAGCACTCCACTATTTGTCCTAAGAACAACCATGGCGGTTTGTTTGCTCATCTCTGTATTGTGTTGAAATGGAATGGAAATTGCCTATGTTTATTGATTCAAATTTTGTTTTCACATCTTCATATAATAAATGTCATTATTGAAACACATGTTTAACTCACAAAACATCACTAAATGTTGTTTAAAGTAATGTACCTCCATTATCAACTCATAAAAACTAGTCTAATATTTTTATAACCAATTTACTCAATGACAGTCTAGCCGAGGTGTAGAGAAAATCTGTGACACTTCAGAACGTTGCAGCAAAAATATGGCAGAGGATACGATTATGAAAATTTATGTCAACAATATACAAACAAAGGCAATCTTCTATGAATAGACGCCATTTCCATTTCATTACGCTAACACAATAACTTCAAATTAATTTTTTTTGTTAGCTTATTGTTGACACATATATTCATAATTGTATCCTTCGTCATATTTTTCCTGCAGCTATTTGAAGTCTCATAGGTTTTCTCTACGTCTCGGCTACATTGCTATCACATAAATTGTTCATACATTATGAGACAAGTGTTCTTTGTTGATAACGGAGGTAATAATATAGAAAAATTTATTTAATGATGTTTGTTTGGATAACAAATCGTTTAAATGATTACAATTGTTTGAAATGAAGATCCGTAAAGAAGGTTGGATACATTGATCAACTATATATAAAAGCATTTTCCATTTCATTACGCCAACATAATAACTCATAAATAGAACAATTTAAGTATTTAATGTTTGTTTATTGTTGACATCAATTTCCATAATCGTATTCTCTGCCACATTTTTGCTGTAACAATTTGAAATGTCATAGATTGCCAAATTTATCAAGATCGAATCCTATGTCAAATTTTTCCTTCAGTTTTTGAAATGTCATTGATTTTCTCAACGTCTCGGGTGTGTTGCTATCGAATGAATTCTTTATACATTATCAGACAGGTATTCTTTGTTGGTAATGGAACTAACAATATCATAAATATTATTTAATGATGTTTCTTGAGTTAACAGTGAGAGGGTTTTAATAATTGATATTTCGTCGTGATCTCGTCTGAGGTTACTGTGTTCTATAGGTTAGACGGCATAGTATCGCAGTGATTACGGTTTTGTGCAAGNGCAGAGATTACGGTTTTGTGCAAGTTCAAAATATAACAAACGCCATTTTTTGGAGTGTTGCGAATTTGTGCTTTTTTTAGTAATGTTATCGTTAATGCCATTTACAAGAAAATAATAAGTTCAAATTGACATACTGGTTTATTCAAAAACTTTTTGGAACGTAAACAGTTGCAAGTACAAATGATAAAATTCAGTGGAAGACGTTATTTCCTGATAAATTTGATGTGTGTCATCACGGCATCTCTGCTTTAGTACCACGTATTTCGCTATAAATCCGTCTTGTCACATAATTTCACGAATTGTTTGCGGTGTGGCGACAACTTGCTTAAAGAGCCAGCCAAATGCTTGCGCACCCACGCAGAACAGTCAATCCTTGCGAGGCGACGCTTAACTTATGTCACTTGAAGTTGTCGCTCGCGTTTGTCGCTCATGCAGGACAAGGCCTAACGTTCATTCCATGCTGCTTGGAAATTCTGTATAATTAATATTCATAGTAAAATAAATACGCATACTCCTTATCAGTAAAATTAGTTTTCTTTGAAACAAAATAAAATAAATATGGTAATATAAAATAAACATAACCTTCTTATACGTAGTAAAATTATTGTTTATTGCCTAAAACTTAATTTTGTAAGAACGTAAACAAACTTTTGAAATAAATTAATGAATCGATACACATTTTCACGTCCTGCTGCATACGTTGACTTGACCGTGGCTTATTGAAAGAAAACCACTATATAATTTATAATGATCTTTGGTTTTGCACTTTTAAAGATCGTAAAACGAATTTCAATCTCAATACTACAACAAAATTGAATGCGAGTAATATCAAACACGTCTAGGAAAATGATGCATTCCTTAGCATCTCACGAATTCAAAAACCTAGTTTGGCAACGTAAATAATAAGCATCTTTGCAATGTAAATAAAATACAAATACATATCTGAGCTAATCAATCACAAATACTCACACGACACGTTAATGAATAAACGAATATATTAATTAATAAAACTTCAATACGATTACGTTTGGCAACTCATCATTGTAATTCGTCAGATGCCGCTTCAAGTATGTTCACAAAGATCAATTTTTGTCATTTTATTTCCATAAAGAGACAGAACAATTAAACACATACGGTGTTTATTATAAACTGATAGCAAAATTAAAGGACGCAACATTTCAAGACGTCCATAAAACCTTAAATAACATGCACTATTCACGATAAATCGCAATATTATTATCCTGATGTTCGCCGCCAAACTGCTGTATTTTTGTGATCGAGGCGGCTNTTTTTGTGATCGAGGTGGCTTTGGCTTAGAAACATGGCACATCCTCAAGCTAATGCTCGCTTGCTTAGCGTAATATTTGTTCCCCGAAAAATGTACTTTAAAATGTAAATTCTCGGATTTTTTAAATTTTGTCATTCATTGCTATTTTATAGCTATGAGAAATATCAAATTTCATGGTTCTACAACTAGTAGAAATATTAAATAATTTTGAAATATAAATGTAAGTTACACGGTAGGTTTTATATTATATGGGACTTTGTATTACGAGTGTTTATAAATGTAAAAAAAAGTTATCAGTTTGCATGGTATACTTGTTGTTTGCTGAACACTGATCATCGCACTTTTAAGTAAAGAAATAGACAGGTATATTTTTAATCAAGTTCTTTTTATAAATAGTGGATCCTTTTTACCCATGTAGTCAGCGTCTTCAAATTGGAAACTAAGTAAATAAAATATTTGAAGCAGACAGAGATAGCAAATGAAAGTTACAATAATACCCTTGACTAGGAGGATGTGCATAGCTTACTATAAACTCAAGGGAAGGTACGAATGTTATGAAGTACAACCCATACAAGAAAAAACATTTAAAAATCAAATATTGAATATACTGATAAATTTTCGTAATTAGATTCACAGTTCGTGCATTGAATAAATGAAAGTGAAACGTCGTTGAAAGAAAAATGGTTCAGAACGATGGACTTACAAAGAACTTTCTTACGACAGTTGAGGGCAAAATTTACGGGTGCAGACAATAACTTTTCTTATTACCAAAGTACTTGCTTTTTTGATAGAAAAAGGTACGTTTAAATAGTTTTCCATAGATTTTCTTTAGAAATTCGTTTCGAATTCATTAGTTTTGAATTCAAAAACAACTTGTATCACATTATTTTATAACTCTTGATTCCATTGAACACTTCTGCGTTTGAAAACTGTCTTGCACGAACATTATTTGTTTAAATACCTTTGTAGATGCTAATAGCAAACAGATATAAATTTTCTATGAAATTGTAGAAATATTACTTTTTACATTAAATTACGAATCTCATTTTGAGAATACTTTTATACGTATGTGAGAGAGTATGTCCAATGGGTTTTGCACCACTAGTTAATACAAGTTAATATTACAAATTTCTAGTTTAGTCTTAAACTGAGGAATAAGATGACCTGGAAATGACTAATTGAGATGTCACTATGTCATATTTCTCAGAGGTAATTCATTTGTAAATTTCCTTTTCTCCCGTCATTTGCCGGACCAATTGCAAAGAATGAGGTATCATCACAAAAATTTTGTATGGATTTTAAAGGAATTGTAATCTTTCATTAAAACAAAGTACTTTTTATCTTATAATTCGTTTTAAAAAAATTGAAATTAGAATGAAATTTTAAATTGATAAATAAGCATCCAGGTGTCGCTACTCGTATTTTTGTCTTGGTGCTCCTGATCATTAGAAGAGAGCACACATGTAACCAATCACTTTAACTCTTAAATTATATATAATCCAACGTCCAAAAGTGTTATCTTTTACTTTATTTGATACGGATAATATTAAGTCTGCGTGGCGAAAATAATTTCTAAACCATAACTTGCCTTTTCAATGAGATTCCATCGAGATGATCACTAGATATTCTTTTTGACAAGCATGCAAGATATGTAACTTTAAATTTATTTGTTTAATTTTGTCCATTACAGATATGAATAAATGATTGAAATATTAATTTTTGAAAGTACCATTTATTCTATTAATTTTTTAGTATGACATGTTATATCACATTTTAAAATTATCTCATTTTTACGCTTCACCTGCCCGTTCTAGTGAACTCATTAGGTTTCCTTTTAGGGAGAACATCTATTCATTTTCACATTCCACTTTGCCTGAAATTAATGAGTTCAGAACAACTGCATTGTTCTTCGTTGCTGTTGCGACGGTGGTGGCGTACTCAGTCTTCAATTGTGAGTCCTGAACTTTTCTCTAGAATCTTCACGGAGGCTCGCACAACTTGGAAGGGATGTAGCGAAGGTCCTCATCTGTGCTG
>NNCF01126251.1:131549-155562 GCA_002313205.1 Laupala kohalensis | reverse complement strand
TATATATATATATATATTAAAGAGCATCTGCATTGACAACTATTTTTATTTCCTTAGATTGTAAGAGTTTTATGAGACTTTTACTGTTAAAGAAGCATAAATAAATGAGACGAATCTGACATGCACGCGAGTACTCGAGAATCATTATTTAGTGCAGGGTTAAAACTAACTAACTGTGTAAAGGCAGTAAAACATACTGTCTTCAGAAGTAAGAAGTGGCATCTCGCAATGCTGTAATGTTTACCTTTTTGGTCGGAATCACAATCTTAGTATTCTTGCTTGCAAGTAAGATTTCCCTTTTACCCATGTCACGTGATGACTTTGATGAACCGACAGTGGTGGTCTAGTTGTAACGTCTGCGCTTCCACGATCCCATTGGCTGAGCGCTAAAGCGTGGGTTCAAACCCTGCTCGGCGAGCTGGGTGAGGCTTTCAGTAGGTGTTTCCCTCACCAACTCCAGACAAATGTCGCGTCGGTACCATAAGTTCTCTGGCAACCCAACATCTCTCCTTCCCAATTCCCTTACCTACGTTCAACGGTTCGGTGGAAGAGCAGGGATCATGGCCTGAACCTCGTCAAAGAGGCATAAAACATATAAATAACTAACATTTAGGGCACTTGAAAATTCTCAGTCTGCTGTGTATATATTTAAACTAACCAACAAGTTCCAAAATTCTTTTCCTATCAATTGGAATTATTTTAATTGAGGAACCCGATTCTTGTAATTAGCTTACTAACAGTCTTTTCCTTGCAATACTAAGGCATCTGCCGTTCATTTTATGGCACCTCCTATCTCATCAGGGGTGCCTTTCCCTTGGAAGCTTTCCGAATAGTGCCAGGCCATCTTTTCCACTTCCAACCAAGTACCTACGGTGGACCCAAAAATCTGATCCGATACTGTGTTCTTGGTACTTCACTAAGGAAATGAACTGTTTGAATTTGGGGAACAGATTGTTTGACTATTTTAATTACTGGCTTTAGACAAGCAGCGATTGTTACTGTGTCATGTTGATTGCTATCTGAAAGGATAACAACAGACTAATGTTTTTGATCCCCACTCAGAGGGTCACAGTTGTAAAGGACTGAGTTATGGAGACTGACTTGCTGTTTCGAGCCTCCTAAAAGTACATTCTGGATTTCATCTCCATAATTTTCGGAGAAATCCATATGGATGTACATCTCATCATGCTGTAGCTTCTTTTTAATATCATCCAAAATAGTATAGTGGTGGTTGATGTTTTTGGTATGTAATTTTTGAACGCAAACACCAACTTCTATTTGGTACAGCTTACGGACATTTTAAAAGTTCTCAAGGATAGCTATTCTACTTCTTTTTGGTGACGTATTTCTGACTCAAAATTCTTTAATTCATTTTACAGACATGATTTACATTTTCTTTCCTGACAGCTGTCCTTTCTATCTTTACAGCATAACGTGTTAATTATTTGTGCAGCTGAGATTTCTTCAATCATTTCATGCACTTTAAGTTTTTTAGCATAAATTAATAGTTTTCATGGATTTTACGGAGACAAGTCTCACGTCTAAATGCGTTTGTTGCATTTATCGAATAAGGTCTATATCTGTAGAATGTAGATAAGCTTAATGCTGGATACTGTGGATGTTCCTTTTTAAATTGAACAAGCAAATTTTCCATTGTGACATTAAGATAGCGCTTTTGTTTCTTAAATTCATCCTTTGTCTTTGTATCTCTCTGCCTATGACACATCCTGCTGCATTTGTCTTGCTCTAAAAAGTTCTTAATTAATTCTCTTTTAATCTCAGATTTATCTAAAGCTTCTTCTTTGTTAGTTTTTCCGTCTTCAGTCTTCGTGACATCTATATTTTTCAGCAAAGTTCAAATATTTATATTTTTTATTAAACTCCCCTTAAGAATCTGTGGCCATTTTCTTTTATAGTTTTTACACTTTTCAACCTGAAATTTCTTCTTTATTTGATGAAAAATAACCTCATTTACAAAATGTCTTCTTTTAGTATTCATCGGTATTTTCTCTTTGAGGAATGACTGCCATTTTTGTTTCTTCAGAGGGCTTTCCGTCTCGAACATTTTTAGTAGTCTTTGATACTTCTTTCGATATTTTTCAGCCTTACTTTTAAATGTCTTTCAATTCTCTTCTGATTTTCTCTTCCGCGGTATTTCTGTTTTTCCGAGCTACTTTTTCCCCTGAGCCAACACGACTTGTTGATGGTATGTACAATTTATGTTGTGGGTGAATTTGAATTTCATTTGGACTTTCAGTAAGAGTTTTTAATTCTATTTCTTTTTATTTTCTCTACATTTCTTTGAACTTTTACCACACTGTTTTCCAACACTTCTTTTTTCTGTCATTTAGTTCATTCACTAATTTGACAGAACATTTTTCCCCTTCTTATATGCCATCGTTGCCTTTCCTTAATCTTAGCTTCTTCACACAGATTTACATAATTTTTTAAGAATGACTCTGTACGACTCTGACATTGCCCTGAAGAAGGCCACAGCATGGCCAAAACGTTGGTAGTTGTTTCTACTGAGACGCGATTTGTCCCGGATAGACAAGTTCATTGTGACTCGGGTCGCGGATGCCTACATTTATATAATCTTTTTGCTTTTCCCGTGCTCTCTGCATACTTTTTCGTTTCTGTTCTCTTCTTTTTTCTTGCCTTCGCACCAGAACCTTTATCTGTGTTCTTAGAATTCATCTTTGTCTGGAAAAAATCAAATGGTGACCATGAAACTCTGCTTGTGCAAAATTTGTAATAATAACCATAAACGTCAGAAATTGAAATTTAAAAATGTAAGAACAGTTGAAATAATAACTCAAATATTATGCTAAAAAGTCATGAGTAAATGGATTTTTATTTTATGTCCAAGTACTTTTTTATTGTCCAAGTACTGTTTTTTGACAATAAATTTATTGTTATTATTATTATTATTATTATTATTGGGACAAAATTTGTTGCACTACTTAAAATTAAACAACAAAACTTAGTCTGCATCGTAAAGATTGTTTAGCCTATATGTCTGAAAACTTAATTAACTCATAATAGTTACTATTTTATTGATATTAAATACAAATATAGCATAGCGCAAAATAAAGCTTTTAATAAGGAAATTTTAGACCAAAAAGATTATTTTCGGATACATTTAAAATAAACCTAACTTTATTCTAGTTCTGATAATTAAAACATAAAATAATATTAATTACAGTAGATGTTTTAAAAAATAAAACAAGTTACCTATGAAAACAAGACACGGTGTTAGCGAGATCTCAGCGAATTTACACAAATTAAAATAACTTTGAAACAAGGGTCAATTCAACACAATGCACTAGCAATTTAACAAAATGGCTACTCCTTAAATTCTCTTTCAAAGATGGAGCAGTTTAGCCACAACTGGAGAGAAAAATTATGGTATACTTTGTGTGTCCCAGGAGTTGATTGCATCTTGTTGGACAACTTTAAAAAAATTAATATACCCTTCATTTAAGGTTTTTAAAAATATTTGTAATATTGGTATTACCTTCAATGATAACACTTTCATCAGTATAATATTTTTTAAATATTTATATTTCTTTACCTTTATACTACCAATTGTAAAAATTGACTTACTGAGGATCTCCCATATTGTTCAGGCAAACAAAATGGTCTCGCTACATAAAAGTAAACGTTCATATTTCCATACAAGAAGTTAGTTATATTCAATTTTGACTTACTCTGAAATAATTAAGCTTCAAGCTTCTAATAAGGAGTATGATTGACTTACGAGTAGGTGATAGTGTTGGAATGAAGAAGACAAGGTGATCCCAGACATATGCTGGCAATCCAGATGACTGCGATGGTGAGTTGGGCGCAGAGTTTGCTCATGCGTGGTTTCAGAGGTCGGACGATTGCCAGATACCTGAAACAGAGCGACGTACAGTGAACACAGGATCATTACTCAAAAGTGACACGATTACACGATATATAAAGAAGAAATAGACGCTCATTAGGTACGAATCTCTCTTACATTTGTCTGAGGGCATTCTCGCTATTGAAGTGTGATCGTGAACAATATCCTCCTACCAGTGGCGGACCTAGACCGTAATCAAGGCAGGGGGGGGGTAAATTTTATAAATATTATTAATAATGTTTAAATGCGTAAAAACTAGTTTTATTTTCTACTATTTATTGTAATGGTACATTGTTCAAAACTATCTTTATGGGAAACTTTTAAAGAGACTTCAATTCAAGCTAAGCCATCTATAAGATTATCTTCTTATTTCATATTTTTGGTGCATTCTGTTTCTTACGCGGAGCGCGTTAAATTTAGTATTTTTGATTTTTCGGCTACTAAGGTGTTATGTGCGTCAGAGCGGTTAGGCTTAAGTAGCCCCAAATTAAAAAAAAAATGAAAGTTTGAACCATTCTCTATCCAGTGGCGATGGATTTTCATTCCCTTACGGCGCAAAATTTTGAATTATTTGACTTTAAATTACTATGGGCTTATATGGAGAAACTTTCGCGGGCTCATGTATTTTTTATATTCTGACGAAAATACCGGCTTAACATAACGAAAACCACCTACTAAAACATAGCAAATTGAAATACAAACGCAATTATGTTAAGATTGTCATCCCATATGGGGCTTTTCAAGAATAATTCACCAAAAACTGGAAAATACTGTTCTAACGGAAATGGCTTCCTCATCACTTGACTGAAAACAATGCAATCCTTGTCAAAGAAGGAGTCAAACGACAGTTTAAATTAATTATCAAGTTTTAAAATCACAAAATAATTTTATATCATATAATATAAAAAAATCAGTAAAATGAATTATTAATTAATAAGAACTACTTTGGTGAATATTTCCAAGTTTCCTGAATAGTTGGTAACTTGAATTCAGTCAACGTGCACATAATAAACACCTTAAATATTAAGTCACACTATTGAAAAGTATGTTGTTTTGGAGCCTATAAATAGCCTTTAATAATGACCTTAAAATCATTATTGGGCGCTTAATTAGCCTTTAAATAACCTTTATTTACTGGTACTGGAAACCTTTAGTACTGGTTTCAATTGGTTAGACAACAATGGCGATGCTAACCAGAGTTGCCAGACGTACGATAATTATTAGCCATGTGTACGACGCACGATTACACTTCGTACGATAAGGCCAATTGTACGATAATTTCACTGAATGTCCATGACTAAAATGACAAAATCATGAATTATTTTTCCAAAATTAAAACATTTCATCAAACAATGACTCCACTACATTTACACAGAGTGTATTGTTAAATGAGTATGGCATCCTAAGCACTATGTTACGCAGTTATAACATAACTATTTTAATTTCATGCCATTAGCGACGTTTACTTTTGGTCATGCAGTAATCAATTATATGTGAATGAGTAATAATTTTTTCTTGTGTCTTCCAACTATTTTAAGAAAAGTATGTTTTTTATCTCTACTCAATTTAAAGAAATGTATTTAAGTGGGTAACAAGATACGAATGGAATAATACGGAAAATAAACCAATTCTTATGTAATGTTAAGAGAAGTCTTAGCTTCCTCATTGATTTTTTCGGATTCTTAGACTCACAAACAAAATTACAAGATCAAATGGGTCTTATTTTGTCCCTGTTTCTATTATTATGTTTATTAAACCATTTATTGATATTTTTAGTTCTTTTTTTCAAAACTACTTCTTTTATATGCGTTTGAAAGGAATGGGAGTGGGAAATGTGCCGTATTTCCTTACAAGATTCATTAGCTTTTTACCATTACAATGTAAGGGAATGAGTTTTATAAAACCACAATGTTAAATTTGCAGTTTATTTTTTAATGAAAACGTGAATAAAATTGGTTTCATAATATTTTGAAACAATATTAGTGTTAAGTAGAAAGATTCGCGTCATTGTCAGTGGTGTGCTCAGGTGTATCATACAGTAACCTCCAAATACGTCACCAAAGATTATATAAACAATTCATTTGGAAGTTTAATATACTCTACATATTTCTACAATAGTAAAATAAATAATGGGCTGACTTTTTATCAACTACAACTCAAACTTTCATTTTTTTTTTCGTTATGTTAATATGATATAATGGTAATCCACTTAGCGGCGAATTTAAAATCAGTAATCAATGCCAAAACTGGAATCATACGTACATTTGTGTATTTGGATCTACGTTGCTCAAAGAAAAGTTTTCGGTCGTACAAAAAGCAGACCAATGCTCATCTGTTATTCAGCTGTGTTAATTCATAGTTATTCATAACACAGTGCATAAAACAAATAATTTTTTGAGGTCAGTGCGGTAAATAGCAAATGAGGTTTATTAAAATATTTATAAATAAAACTTAAGTATGACATAGTATGTGAAAACAGGGTGTACGATAATTGACACCAAAATACGATAATTTAGGAAGGCTTGTACGATAATTTTCATTTGAAGACCTGGCAACCCTGATGCCAACTGTATGGACGTGACGTTCAGTGTGGTGCCGTCCGCCACGCGCTTGCGTACACACCTCCTATTATATAAACGAGTACTCTTTATTTAAGTTGGAGTATAATTTTCACTCACATTCTGCAAGTATAATAAAAGTTTCTGAAAAAAGAATTACAATATTTTTTTAATGACTATTATTACATCTAGCGCAAACTAATCTCAAAAAAATAAAATTTGTATGCTTATGATTTACTTTACTCGTATTGATTTAATTCATTGGTCAGTCGAATGAATTTACAAAATGTGTTATGAATAATCTGAGAAAACACACTGGGTGGGGAAACCATTCGATAATTTCCAAGGACTAATTTTACTGGAGTTCGATGACGTAGAGAAGCCACTCACTGAGACATCAGTAGAAAGGATAATAGGGGTATGTGATGTTGGACGATCGGGGAAGGAAAATATGCAGAGGAGTCTGGTATGACGGTACCTAGATTAAAGTGAGCTCTTCCGTGGAGATGAAAGATTTTGAAGAAAGTCATTGAAGAATTTGAGAGTGGATATTGGGAATAAATGTGCACGCAACATTTCGTGTCGAGTTCCGACGAACCACGTTGAGGTCACTGATGACGTTAGGAATTTGTTCTGAAAGCGCAGGAGTTTTGTCCATTTTTGAGGTCAATAATCCGTACGGGGCATGTACGGAAAAGTAGAAGTAAGGCGTGTAAGATATGGTAGAAGTAGAAGAAAAATTATTTTAGATATTGTAAGAGCGCTCTCTTCTCTGTTACGAATACGCCTGTGTTGATCACGTATCTCAACTGATTTAATCTAATGTTTTCTTCAGTTACTTCGTAACCGAAGTATTCCTTGTGAGTTTCGGTTAATTCGCAACAAAAGTATAGTTTCCATGTGAACCTAGTACCTAGGTAGATACCATGGTACTTAACGGAGGAGGGGGGTCGGTTGAATGGGGGATGATGTTTCTTTTCTTCCGTTCCCCGCTAGCTACACCTATGTACCTGTCAAGTTTCCTATTGCTTCTAGATGTACGCTACTAGCAGTTATAACCGGCGTTACCCGCAATTTGAAAGGAAACTTTAAACAATCATTACTTGACATTTACAAAATTCACAAATAAAACATAATAATTAAAGAATATTTATTTCCATTGTTAAACAAACGTACAAAAAAATTACTTCAACAATCAAAGAAAAATTAGTACTGTGAATTGATAAAGTTTACCCTACAGAGGGTATTAACATCTGTCAAAAGGTCTGGGTTTTATAGCTCTTTTTGTCCAGCGCTACCCGAGTTTCTTATGTAGTCTTCTAAATTCATTTTCTAGTTTCCATATTACTTTACTTTCTAGTTATTGAATTAAATATCACGAAGAAATACAGACATACTTACAGTATTGTATGGTAATATGTACGTAATTACGAATTCTTAAAAAACTAGACAGAAGGAAAATACTCTTTACACAGAAATAAACAAAACTCATAATTATGACCTATCAATTCTTTGGTTTTCATTTCGATTTTAGGTTATGTTCTTGAAAACAATTTTATTCACAGCCTTTATATACTTTTATTTGTACATTCGGTCACGTAGATTATACGTTCAGTGGTTTGTCCACCTCACGTCACATAATTGAACTCTGGTGGACATATGAGTAAGCTTTACAGTATAAATAATAATCGTAATATTCATTTCAATAACCCTTTATAAGAGTCCTTTAAAATGTCAAACAGCTTCATCGCGTACTTTTTCCAATTCCTATGCCACAGACATTCCAAATAATTCACTTTTATTAGTATAGATGTGTTCCGAGGTCGATATGGAGCTCGATGAAAAGAAAACTCACCCAATAACAAAAAAAGGTGGTTTCAACGTGTCCAGAGATAAGCATGTCAGCTGGAGGATTTAATTACCTATTTCGAGAAGTAAAATGACTCGTGTCGGCTGAGCTCCGGACCTTGAGGCACTTACGAGATTGCAAGGAGAAAATACGTCAATCATCATTAAAACAAAATAATATTACGGTCTTTTCCTTTGTGTTATTTTTTTTTCAGTGCAGTAGTATAACTTTCTCTCTTTTGTACAGATTTGCAACTTTTTTTAGTTTTTACCCTTTTTAGTTACAGTAACAGTAATTAACGTGACCCTCGCGGCTGTACTCTAACCGGGACTTAAGTTTGATTAACATGGCTTCATTTACACTCATTTGAGACCCACTATTTTAAAGTAGTGATAATATTCTAAACAGATTTACTCATAGAGCTTTGTTTGAAGATTGCTGTGCACTGGTTGGAATCCATATTTCTTTTATCTAGTAAAAAGGTGACATATAACACAAATTTTATTTTTGTTTCGTTGATGAAAGAACCAGCACCAGCGCGTAAAGCTGGAGGTCCCGGGTTGCATCCCTGGTCTTGTGTCCCATTCTCATTCAACATAACATGATAAATCTGTTACCTAGCGGTGTGATACTAAGAGATTTATGTATGAATAAAGTAATATTTTGTTGCTGTTTTCCGGGAAGAGAAAAAGAAAATTAAGGTATTCTCATTTTTCCTCTTCAAAAATCACTAGTGGTGTTTTGTTTTGTACTGGATTTTCGTACTGAAGTGACGTACTCCGATATCGGATATCCGTGCAGCAGTGATAATTAAAAGGCTACACAAGCAGCGACGACAGGCCGTGGCGTGGCGACACGAAACAGGAGAACGACATGCGTGCAATTAACGCCTGCGATAAAAGAGAGTTGGACTGCTGACAGGTCCTCTGCAAAGGGGACCATTAAGGGTTACTTGAACGACACAAAGAACTTTTGTAGCACTCTTTAAAGTGAAGAGGTCTTTGGATCTACTGAAATACACTGCCCAGTGATTCAGTTTACACGATTCTTTGGTTTGCAATGTCCATGAAAGAGAGGGAGGACATATCTGAATTAGTACGAGTACACATTCTAATATAATTGTTCTCATCTAATGATTGATATTTATGTAAAGGGCTCCACACACGCTCATTTTAACTGCGCAGTTTCTCGATCTGAACTGAGCGTGTGGAGTTATTCCGGATTTTATTATTCAATCAGATCTATTGTGAATGTTATTCGCATCGATTGTCCCCTTTGAGTGATCAGTAAGAGGAATTATTTATTATTTCTGTCCCTTTGTGCAAGTACGGGGGATAAATGTAAATCCACTGTGATTTGTTTGATTGGCGTACATTTGATAGCTCATGAAGAGAGGAAGGCTAAAAACGAAAGCAACATAAAATTTGGAACTCTTGACTTTTTGGAATCTTGGACTTTTTTATTCTCCTTGCGGAAACAAGTTCGAAGGTTGTTTTTTTTAAAACAGAATCACACGTAGAGTTCCGTTCAATTCGTCGTATGTAACAGATTTCTTAGTACTGTAGTAATAGTTATCGCACTCCACATCCCAAAGTTTAGGTAAACCCCTCTAATCTTCTATAAACGCAAGAAGCATCCTCATTGTCACTCATATACGGAAAACATGCACGAACTGAACGATTACTGGCCTGAAATGTCTAGTTAATCGCTGCAAAATATGACTTATTTGCTCAGTTCTGGGGCCTGCACTGAAACCTGCGTGAACTGCGCAGTTTCCTCCGTTGATAGCTCAGATGTGACATCACACGTCATAAACTGCACAGTTAACCTGAGCTGGACCTCTTTACAAGAGTTATACATTTCTTGGCGTTCCGTGGTATCGTTAACACTTTTGTCTTTGTTGTTAATCCCAATGTCAAATTAATGTGTGCCGGATGATCCGAGCATGATCATAAACACTTGTGCAATTTTTTTAATATCTTCAATTTTACCGAATCGACGGCCATAAAATACCCCTGTATTTCGAATGTTGATGACGAATCTTTCCACTCTGAGTACAGTCTAGAGAAGGGCCGTTTACATAAGTGAATTGCTCCGAAGAGTGGCGGGGCAAGAAGCTGAAGAGCATGCTAGAGCCCAGGGGTGAAGCCGTCAGTCTGAGTGGCTCTTGCGACATGGCGGGATAAGCGTTGTTCTGAATCCTCATCTTTTAATTGTAAATGGGAATATTTATATTTTTTTGTGGGAAAGAGATATGCTTAATGCTTGATGTGCCGCAAAATATTCAACCTCATTAAGAGGTTTAATTTATAAATGCATAATGAAACTAAACATACAGAGTATCAGAAGAACAAAAATAAAAAACTCAAAAAAGTAATGCTTGACACGAACATTAATTTCTACAAAGTTACTTCTATTAATACTCGAATCATCAGACGACGAATCATCAAAAAAATAAATTTATAATTCGACGCAATTATCGAGTGATAATCGAACCGCCGAGCAAGTGAGATATTTGACAGTAATGATAAATATTTCTCTACACTTCAGTACGAAATACAAAAGTGTTCTCGCTTCTTAAGTTACTGCTGGTTAAAACTTGAGAATGTTTTCGATGTTTGCTCAATTCGATTTTTCGCTCACGATGTGAAAAATGTATAAACCTAGACTTAGAAGTTTCTTGCCCGATTATAATTTAAAATGTGTTCTGACACTTAATTGCTATTTGTCATATGCACCAAACAGTGGGGAATCTTTGGGGCTATAGCCCCCCCTCCCTCATTAAACTTGAACTCTTACCTGATAAAATTGAAGTTGATAAATCGGATACTTATAAATGTGTTATGGTGTTATTAATATTATTGTGGTATTATTGTTAATATGATAGTATTACTTTTATTAATCTGGTATAATTAATAAAAATTATACCTAAATAATAATGCTATATTAATAAAACTAATAATACCATGTTAATAACTTTAATAAATAATTGTTATTATTAATAATACCAGATTGTTAATTATTTATTTGATCCTCTTCATTTAACGTAATATTTATAAAATTTGTGTTGTAAAACCATAATTTTTAAACAAAAATGTTCCTCGGCTACTACCCCCCCGCTTATTACGGTCTAGATTCGCCACTGGCACCAAACGTTCAAGACGTAGTGAGAGAAGAACCGAAAGAATGTGGAGACGCAGCTAAAAAATATAGCACCCTATTTTCTAATAAACTTTCTGAATATATTTGATTCTCTTACTGTAAATGCCAAAATTTATATTTTTCTGTTATAAGATACCAGTTGCAAGTTCAATAATTATTGGACAAATAATTTATTATTTTCTTATGAATAATATTGCGTGAAAATATCATTTAGTTTTGTTCACTAATGTAACAAATCTGACGAAGTGTCTGAATGATCATTAATTTGGTAACGAATTCATGGGATTCGTTCCACCGGTATCTCTGACACCTGATCCGTATTTCTGCGAGCAGCGCTCTCGTGCTCTGGAGCAAACCTCAGCGGTTCCGTAGAGCGCTAGTGTAAACAGCCGGAGTGCTATTCTGTACACGCATTCCACAAATTCGGTAATCGTTTAATCCTTGATTTATCGATTTTATCGACACTACCGAAAATGATATGCTGTACACTGCTTTATCGAAGGTGGAAATCGTTACAATCGGTAAGATCGTTACAATCGATAAAATTTAACAGACACCTTCACTGTGGCGGATAAGTTTATCGAATTATAAGTTCCTTGTGTTCGTGCTGGTTGTGTGAAATTTATTTTTTGTGTGATTTTTGTGCAATTTCCTTTGTGTACGTTGTATAATAAAAATAAATTTTTTAATAATAATAAATTTATTGTCAAAAAAGCAGTACAAACTGCGTATGACTACGTGGAGAACAATAAACTAATTTACTCTCCGGAAGCAAGCAAGGGACCATCCCATCAATTCCGATAAAGGGCCCTAAGGCAGAGGCGGATTCAAAAATTTCAGCAAAAATTCCTGGATAAGATAAAAAGTTAGCTGTGAGTTATAATACTAATACAATGTCAATATGTTTGTAACTTAACGCAAAACATTTACATGTACAAATTATTATCGAACTATAGATTACTCTGAGTATAGTGTTTAAAAATCATACGAATTGAAATAACACTAAGTTCACGATTTATTATTACAATAAACATGCCCCTGTATAAGGTTACTTTGGTGTTACCTTTCATCATTCGTACTTTGTACTTCGTACATAAGTGTTACCTTTGTGTACGAAATGAAATACAATATTCTTAACTTATTCCATTCATAATTCGTATTGAGGAAGAAGGAAATTGGATTTTGCAATCAACAGTGTAATTTGTATTTATTACATTTACAGTGTTATTAGATTTATTATTGCCCTTGTTCTGATGGTTTATGTCAATTCAACGTAGTGGTCACTAAACTTTTGTATTGTAATTAGATAATTGTCAATTGTCTAATTATATAACATATCTGACTCCATATTTTTGTCCAATATCAGAAGGATAATGGTATTAAATAATAACTGTGACCATCAAGAACAAATATTAAAAGTTATTTATAAACTGCCCATGTTAAATGAAACAACTGAAATCATTTTAAAATGTTAACATAAGATTTTATTATAATACTGGTTGTGATTGACGTAAAGTCAGCTTTCAACGTTTGACTTGTTTGACTGAAGTTATTAGATTATACAATAACTATTTTTTACATACATAAATTAAGAATTGAGAAATGGCTGTATACATAATCTGAAATAAATACACAATTAATACATAATTGATAAACGGAAATAAACACAAACAATATAGAAAAGACATTATTACTAATAAAAACTAACATTCATTGTCCAATCAGTTGATGCATGTCAATTAGATATTTAGCAATTGAATAATTATATCGTAATTGCATTGAGTCTTATATTTGTCAAATAATAACGTTTTGCACATTTACGATTACTGGCATAACAATTCTTACCACTCAAACAATAAATTAGATGTCAATTTGACAATAGTTAAGTTCTGACTCACGGTAAGCCGTATCTCGTGATTGTCCAAGTTAGGTACTAGACGTCTCTGCAGTCTGTTGTACCACACTGTATATCGTCGAGGATTTTACTCAATCTTGCTGTTAATAATTCTACAATTTATGTTGCAACGCGTGGAATACGTTGTGCTAAAACTAATATGTAACATTAAAGACTTTTAAACTATAATCCGATCGCTAGAAACAACGCGTGATCGAAGATCTCGACGACCGCGTGCGTACATGCACGAAGCTGGCACTCGAATGTGAAGAAGAAGTCCTTATTCGTCTGTGTTTTGTTTCACTACGAAAATTTCTGATTGGCTCCGTCTTATATTATTTATTCTTCTGTTTAATATAAGAATTATTTCGTCCTATCATATCACATTATATTGCTATTGTTCACAGAATGTACTAGAACTTGTTATTGTTGTATAATAAAGTTTTGTTTGTATAATGTTTATTATTAATAACTTTAAAATGTTTATTCTTCACAATTCGTTTATTCTTCTGCCCATTACACATTGACCACGGTCAAGGGTAAGTAGCTCCGCTACACCCTTCTCGTACGACGATTTATGCTTATGGTATTATTTTGAGGATATCTGTAACGAACATATTTTGTAGCACTTATTACATAACCTATACAAACATTCCGACATACACAAATATTTAGCCTTTATCCGTGTTTACATTGTGTTGCGTTAAATTTGATTGCATAAGTTATGAGCCACGAAATATACGCAGTAGCACATCAATTTACAACAACGTAAGTAATTGTAAAACACAAGTAAATAAATAATGTACTGGCAATAAAGTATTTTCAAGCAATTAAATGATACTAAATCGTAACACTAAAATATGTTGTATAAAAAATTTCGTATTCCTGTTATTTTCGAAGCACACTTTTCCCGTTCAAACATATACGCATTCATGAGTATTCAAAGAGATTATATAATCGTCTTCGGTATTCGTAGAGATACCCAAAGAGATCAGTATATTTCTCGATCCCTCTCCCCGGTGATAACGCCTCTGCGTAGTCATACGCAGTGTGTAAATGCTTTTTTGACAATAGCTTTATTTATTTATTTTATTTAAAGCACCACGAGGTCTAAGTCGTACACGGTCCAATAGGTCGGATTGGAAGATACGTTCGACGGGAATAGGCGAACAACTCGCTAGTCCGCAAATAAAGCAGTGGAAAATTTAAACAAAAGTGTCATTCAACTCTCGATAAATTCACAGAAAAGTACTGAAAAGGAAAAACATTATTATCAGTTTTCGTGGAAATATCGACCTTAATTAAAGAAAGTTGTTGAAACGACCGGATGCGAGTCCTCGCGACTGGAAGTCGGAAACAATCAAACTCAGTCAGAAACAATCAAACAATCAAACTCGCAGCTAACTTTTTATCTTATCTAGGAATTTTTGCTGAAATTTTTGAATCTGACTCTGCCTTAGGGCCATTGACCCGAATTGACGGGATGGTCCCTTGCTTGCTTCCGGAGAGTAAATTAGTTTTTTTTTCCCCTCCACGTGGTCATACGCAGTTTGTACTGTTTTTTGACAATAAATTTAAAAAAAAATTACCTTGAACATCCGTTATATTGACCGGTGAAAGGTAGAAATCAAATAGATTGGGGTAGGATACCATTGCATGTGTGGAAGTTTTGAGTTGTGTTTCGAGAACATGTTTGTCGGATGTATTGATTTTACCCGGCAAACGCTATTTGAAAATGACATACTTTTTCGCATTACTGTATTAAGTAATGTAAATGAGAAACGTTCGAAGTGTCAAAAAAGTATTTCTTTTTGTTTACAAAAATTGTTCTTTTTTCTACGTCAAAGCTGTGGTAATCGGTCTAAGTACATTCGGTTGATAGTTTAATTCTTATGATGGTTAAAGGAAAGCGTGGATAATAACACGTTTTATGTAAAAACTCGGGGAAATCGCCGTTAAAAAGTACTTTTTACTATTTTTACAATTTGTCGTAACGCGAGGTAAATGGTGGTTATCAGGCGTAGCACCTACACACTTTTGTGTACTATCCATGGTATTTGGAACGTTTCTTTTGGAAATCAGAGGTGTCATTAGGAACATTCTCTATATTTTTATCATTTGCGACTTACAAATTTTACTTTGCTAGTTAAATTTTTATTGTTTTAAAGCATCACTAGTTGCAACGTTAAATAAGAAATCTATGATGATTTTTTCCACAATTTGTTTTGGCGAGTCTTAAAGGGTTCCACGCCGTGTGTTGTTCACAATATGGATGAAGTGGTTTTCCGCGCGGGTGAAACGCAGACTGAACTGCTCTCCTGAAGTATCTCCCTCAGGTATATTCTGACCACTTCAACGCTCAGAGTAGGAGGTAGAGAAACTTCGAGGAGTTCACTGGTTACGCAAATTAGGCAGGAAGGGCAGCACACAATAAAAGCTCAAGAGTTCTTTATGAAGTTTGTTATTGCTTTCCAATTAGAGAAGTATTAGTGGAATTCTGTCATTATGATTAGTTTGAGGAGTTCGATGTTTTGAAACACAAGTGAGAATTTCGTTGAGTTACGGAATTTGAACAATATTTTAAAGGGATAATTTCAATTCCCTCGAAAAATAACGTATTCGAGTTAGTTCTGATAAATGAGGAATTTCCATTAAAATATAAGAATTTATTATTACATTATTTCTTTATTTATTTAATTGTTTCCCAACTCGTATTACCACAATTCTATTACAACTTAATGTGAAACATTTCAAAAAAGTAGATGTTGCGCAAATATCCGGATTTATATGAAGAGTGATAAAATAACATAAAAATTATTTTTGTAGTAAGTGTCGATGAATATTTGCATTCTTCCACCACCATAGATTAGGTAAGTTTATTATGACTTATGTAGAACTTTTATTCTGCATTTTTCTACGTTGAAGCTCTTTGCTTCGTGTTCTGTTAATTAACCGTGGTTGACTACGAAGGAAATAAAACGAAAATCAACCCCATGTATATTCAATGACACATTTTCTATTGGCTATGTTTATACGATTGGCGTTAGACCGCACTAAACACTCCAGTGGGCTTGCGTTTATACGCGATCGAATTTAATGTACTTTTTTTTATTACTACGAATAATTAAGTTGACCGGAACATGATCTACTTGGGATCACCACTAGAATACCTGGGTGTTAACAATCGTTCTTGACAAGCACCCTCCTGCAAGACCCGTTGGCCCGGTCCTAGGAAGAGGTCTTACATTTCTCCTTTAGGCTCGAAGTGTACCCAGCCACTTAGACCGATATAATGATGTTGGACCTATTTAACGGGCCTCGTATAAACATAACCAGTATCTAAACTTAAAACTTCCGAGTATCTACTCGGAAGCTGTGAGTTTAAAATGGCGTCCGACACGTAGGTACGTGAAATCTGGGTTGAAAAGCCTGTGGCCACTAATTCCGGGAATGGGGATGTGACTAGGTTCACCGGAACAGGCCACGTGGATGTTGTGTATAGACTGAGGAGTCGAGGTCGAGGTGGGTGGTGCTGTGGACAGCGCACCTGCGGCCATAGCAAGATCCCGGGTTTGAGTCCCGGTCCGTCACAATTTTCATCTGACCGTGAACGATTCATAATCATTATCATCTTTCGTGATTTTCATGAATCGTAGACTGTTTGTGTTCGAGTTCTTTGTTTTGTTGGTATGCATGGTTTGATTCATGGTTGTTTTGACAATTGAATACGATGAACACTTTGGAAAGATATCAATAGGACTTGAAGAACGAGCATTTGCGTAAAAAATTTAAAACCGTTTATTTGCGTATTAAACAAATATAATTTCTCCATAACTGAAATATTTTTTAAATAACTAATATATGACATATTCAGACGCATTTGTGTTTGACGCTTACGGGGAACATGTTAGACAATGTTTATTTCCAGTCGTTCTCTGTACGAAAGGTAACATTGACTGCCCCAATTGTTTAAATTTGCTCATCACTATATTCATGGTTTACTCTCATTATGTTGCTTGTTAGATCTTGATCAAACGTTAACGTGTGAGCTTTAAGTCCTTAAATAACCCTATTTAATGATGAATTATGGAAAAGCAAAGTGGGGTTCAACAAAAATGTTCTTGTTTGTGCAACTGCAGCTCTGTTTAGCACGTCGAACTGCGTTGGGTTCAGAATAGAAGCAGTATTGGATGTCACAATGTTTTCGTTTTTAGATAACACACTGAATCTTTCAATGTTTAAAGAATTGTATGGTTTTGTTGAGCGTGGAGAAGTTATTTTTTACTATTTGTACTACTAGTACTAATAATAATGATAAATTTGTTCTAAGAAAAGCAGTTACAAATTGCGTAGGATACGAGAACAATAAACTAATTTACTCTCTGAAAGCAAGAAAGGGAATATCCCATCAATTCCGATGAAAGGTCTTATGGCAGAGGAGGCTAGAAAATTTCAGCACATTCCTTAGGTAAATAGTTTTAATATAAACAGAATACCAACAAATTTGTACTTAATAGAGTAAACAAAAATTATTTCACAGGTACGTATTACTATCAAACTAAATATTATTCGGAGAATATTGTTTATAAATCGTAACTATTAAAATAACTCAAAAAGGCCCCTAGCCAAGATTCCGGAAACCCTGTGTGTAAAATCCGCCTCTACCCGAAGGAAAATCGAAGAAAAATCCGGGCCAGGATGGGTATTATTTGAGGTTAAATGGTTTTAATTGATATTGAAAGATAATGTACTTTAATTGAAATAAATGATTCCGTACAAATGAAAAAGAAATTGCACTGTTTGGAAAGGGATAAAGTAAATAAATGACTTAAACGAGGATAAAGAATTTTAGAAACTTAATATTTGAAAATCTTAATATTTAAAAGTAGAAAAGTTTGTAAATGGAAGTTGCATATTAGTGGTACAATGTAAAAAGATAATTATCAAAACATTATTTACGAAAATTTGATAACAAATGTTAATTGCTCAAAAGGTTTGAAAAATATTAAAGAAGACAATCTTGATAAATTTTACGGGATAAACAATGGAGATCAATCACGAGTGATGATGTAATTTAGGATAATTATGTCACTGAGATGGAATATTTTTAAAATGAGTTATGTGAAAAATTGTAGAATATTTTTAAGGTACAACTAAAAACAGATAAGTCAAAATTCAATTAATTGAATAGAATTTATTTCAAGCAAACTTAAAACTTTTTGAAGCTTAATTTGTCATTTAATATATGTCAAAGTGGATTCGAAATTTAAGATGCTTAGAGTTCTCATAACGCAAACAAATAACGAAAACTCCAGTTCTAGGATGCCACTTCATGGGTGACACAATATTGCGAATTAAAAGGAAGAAATTAAATAGAATGTTGGATTTGTGTCAATGAGTTAATAGTAGACTACTCACAATATAAATAAACCAGCTTCAGGAGTTTAAAATAGATAAGTGCATTTAAAAATATGGAACCAAAGCACTACGGTTTGATGAATATGTCACACTAAAAAATACAAATATTTTTGTTTAATGTCCAATGATACATATGTAGCGACATGCTACAATCGCTACATAGTAACATTCCAGAATAGTCACCAAAGCCAACTCCCACTAACATTCTAAACCAAGGAGACCTAGGCCACGGTTAGAACCTAGCAATGGGACTTGTTAATTTAGAAACAAGATCGTCATTTTAGTGCGACCCTCGCTACGGGTCACATCACCCGACCGCGCTTCGCTACGAGTGACATCACGTGCTAGTCTATTATAAACGCAACACTGCTCACGGACGCGCCCGCACTTTACTAAGTGTTAAGTTCAGTCAACTACGAGCTTCATTACCAGTGACATTTTCTACTGCTCGCTTCACTACGAGCGACATTATTATTACCGCTCTTCCTCACGGGAGTTACATTGCGTTCTGGAACGGGTTCTCAAAACCCACGTTCACTAACAACGATAATGATCAGTGCCTTTTACATTGAATCTACGAGTACATCATTTCTTGTAGAGTGATGTATTTAATTTTACCTTCTACTATTTATTTTGTAGGGGATTAATATTCAAACACGCATTGCTACTGTTAAGTATCAATATTAATCAGGCACTTTATAATAATAAATTAACTACCCACTAGGTTAACTAGTGGTGAAAACCATTGCACATACTTGCTCATATTCGTACTAAAGGATGCACTAAATGGTGACATTAAATAATTATTAAAAGAGTGCAATTTTTAGATTAAGATTCTCTATATTTTGGTCGTATTGATTTTACCCCATAAAGCGAGAGTGTTCTTTGGCACGGTATTCTATATTTTGGTGTTCATGTTACACTATTCGAAACATTTATTATAGAAATACTTTAATTAGCATTTTCGTAAAACCACCTCTAATTTACGAAATCCGTTTTTTGGGTTGAGCGGTTAAGTTATCTATTCAGCCGATAAGGACGCTGGTGAAAGACACTATTAGTAACATTTATTTTTTATTAGCTAAGTAACATTAATATTTTATTTCAAAGATCCGATCAAAAGAAAACGCGAGATTCTAGCAAGCAGGCCATCAATGTTATTAATGAATTTAGTTATAAACTAAGAAATAAATTTCTTTGCAATTTGATATTGTAAATTTTTTTTCAATAAATATTCATTGGATCTATAATCCGGTTCTATTATAGAGGAGATATTGTCTTCATTTAATTATTTTTCATTACATGTAAACTACAAGACAAAGGAAACGGTACCTAATTATTTTTTTAAACAACATCTATGCTCGTACAAAATAATCTACCTACATATCAAATAATAAGTTCCACTACATAAATATGATACAATACCCTCCCGGAGATACATCCGGTAAAAAAGTAGTGAAAACATCTGATACGTTAGCTTACGCAGGAAAATGTACACATTCCCTGCATAACGGATGTAAGATTACGAATGGTCCGTTGGTTTCGAAAGGTTGGAAGATTCGAATTATCAAAAAATTCAAGAACTGACACATTCATCATTTTTCCTTCTCAAAGTAACATGTTAAAATGATAAATCTACCAAACCAAACTCTTTGGACTCACACCATTCGTGGAATTAAAACTTCGCGCCAAAAACAGACATATTACAAAATAGTAGACATATTACAGAATTCACGTCTACATACCAACAAATATTAAATGATCTGAATATACAAGAACAGTCTTCAAACGTGGAAATCTATGATCCAAACTCAATTTTTCTATTATTCGCATGTAAAAATAGGTATTAGTGAGTATTACATTCTCATCGTTTTTCAGTATTGATTAGTGGAAATTCTATTATTACTGTACATAATCAAACTTATTTTGTCTTTTAATCCTAATCAATGAGCTTAGTTTGTTATACTTTTTTTCTTTGGAGTGTATGGGAAAAATATTCTAAGCTATCTTTAATTTGTCTGCTATCTTTAACTCTTTACTTTGCTTCCCTGATTGTTAAACCCAGATTGCATGAATGCTTTTTGTTCAAACGAGAAGAATCCTATATTCCCGATTACCATTTTAATTGACATTCGAAGTCGCGGTACTCGATAACGATGAGAATGTATTACTCACTAATACCTATTTTCACATGCGAATAGTTGAAAAATAGAGTTTGGATCACAGATTTCCACGATTGAAGACTGTTCTTGTATGTTCAGATCATTTAATATTTTTTGTTACGTATACTTCTAAGAATTTTGAATTATTTTATGCTTTAAAATGTGTAATTTATTGTAGCAGTCCAATAAAAAAGTATTAATTCATTTCCATCTGAAAAATTCACTAAGAAACTTACTTTCCACAAATCCATTTTTTCAAATGCTTCCGTTTTGCGCCACAGGACATGACGAGTGCTCTATCGGATAAAATTGACAGCGTGCCCTTACGAGTCTAGCAGACGATCGAGCTGTTTCACCTCCCTCAAGCGTAGGGATCGTTTGAATTGTTACGTGAAGTCACGTATCGTATGACCCGTCTGTGAACCGCAAGCGGTGGAGGATACAGTTGCTTCGAGACGAGGTCTCCGGATCGAATACTGTANGTATCAGCGTGCCACGCGCTAGTCACGCCATAACTCTTAAAGAAACTTTATAGATAATTTTATCTATTTTGTTTATAATTAAAAGTAATAACAGTAATTCATGAATTATGGTGGATTAAAAACTGACAATCCGTTTAAACTGAAACAATGTATTTGAATAATGGTCTAGTTTGATAGTTTTTCTTGAACAACTTTCTTAACGGTCGGTAAAAGCAAAACCATTTCCTAAACCAAACTAAAGCCCCCATCCCTTTAAATATTTGAAGTGGCGTGTATTCATTATCAGGTGGAGATTGCAATGAGGTTTAGAATATAGGTCAGACATCAAAAGCGTTCCAACAAAGGATTGCGCNTAATAACAGTAATTCGTGAATTATGGTGGATTAAAAACTGACAATCCGTTTAAACTGAAACAATGTATTTGAATAATGGTCTAGCTTGATAGTTTTTCTTAATGGTCGGTAAAAGCAAAACCATTTCCTAAACCAAACTAAAGCCCCGATCCCTTTAAATATTTGAAGTGGCGTGTATTCATTATCATGTGGAGATTGCAATAAGTTTTATATAGGTCAGACATCAAAAGCGTTCCAACAAAGAATTGCGCAACATATTCACGCATGGAAACATAGAACTAACCAGTCTCATTTTGCCTCACACCTTCTCAAAAACGAACACTAGCACACACTTCATTGAATTATAAAACATATTATCACAGACTTAAATACGAAGCGATCCACATACACAATACAATTAACATAAATAATTCCAGAACTTTAATCCATTACTCATTATACTAGCCAAATAAAGTCTTTCTCCACCCTCTTTCAATGAGTTTTTCCCAGAACACCTGATAGAGTTTCTTAACCTTTCCGTCATATGATCGTTGACTTACACTTTTCGTCCTCTCAGGTATCAAGCACTGCAACTACAAATGAGCTCATTTGCCAAAATATTCTTCTGAATTAAGAGGTATGTCGTTCAGTTTACTGATTTTATTCCTCTTCTTTTACATTCTTGCATTTAAATATTTCTGTATATTTTCATTTTTATTTCAATTATTATTTATATTATGATATTTTTTCTATTATTATTATTATCATCATCATTTCGTTCTCTCAACTTGTGTCGGTTTTTCTCTCAGCAGTGGATTATTAAATCAAGTTCTGCTGGGAGGATGAATCTATTTCAGGTCCAAGAACTTTCTGGTAATGTAGACTGACGGCAGAGGGACGCTGTGTTGCAATCTACTTATTATATTGGTGTTGATATTGAGTTTTTTTAATGTTATTATTATTTAAGCGAATAGCACTTTTACAGAGCACGTTAAATCAATACTTCAATTCTAGCTGTATTTTTCTTCCTCCCTCTCCACCCACATTCGTTTCATCCGTTCTGATCTCTGCTTCCGGAGCTGTTCGATGTTATGTGGCAGCTTTCTTCCCCTTTCTTGTTCATCCCTGAAGATTACATTTTGAATTTTGCCCCTAAATAAAACGACAATCTTCTTTTTCGCATGGTGTGTACTATGTTCTCCACATGTTCGTAGATTTCTTTGGTAGGTCGTGGCCTGTTGTATTCTGTTCCTGTTGTTCTAGGGCCAAGTATGCTTCTAACCAGTCTTCTTTCCATGTTCATGATTTTGTTCATTTTTATTATTATTACAACAAATTTGTTTTGTTTTGTATTCTTAGCCTGATGCTGACTACGACACATAACTTAATTAAAATAGTTATTAAATTATTAAAATATTGACTACGACACAAGTTAAAATAGCTTTAACATTAAATAATAAAGATAATAATAATAATAATAATAATAATAATAATAATAATAATAATAATGAAGATTGATGATACTATACCACAATATTTTCAATTGATCAAAATTCGTTTTATGTTAAAAAAAACTGTCTGGGGTTAGAAACGATGTGTGCTATAGAAATGTTTCAAAATATGTTATTGTTGTCCAGAAACAAGGTAGGTCCGACATTGCAAATTGCAATGTCACGGAGAGATAATATTTAGCATACTTGTTAGTTGGACGAAGTAATGATAATGCTGAGATTTCGACCCTCATTTTTCGCCGATCGCGCCGCCATCTTGGAAAAATAGAGACGAATTAGACTTTTTTGCGATTATTTTGTTTCCGGTACCAAAATAGTTACTATAGAAATCCAACCTAAATAGTTATTATAAAAAAGATAGATAATTTAATTTCCAACATTTTTTGTTGAGATTATTTTTGAATCAGATTTCTGAGATAGAAAGGGTTAAAAATGTGGAAAATATCTTGTGTAAGTTACAAAGTACATATTTACTTACAAAATCTTTTTCCCTACATTTCTCCTACCCTGGTTTCTCAGTTCATTTACCTTTCCCGAAAATACGTTTTCATGTTTGTGTTTTCGAAACAAACTGAAGTCTCTCGATCAACTACCAATTGCTGATATCGCACAGTTTCTATGTAACTCACAGTTCCATAGCAAAGAAACGCATTTAATGTAACGCACAGTTTCATAACAACGAAAGCCCATTGTCTCGTTTGAAACAAACATCAAACCAATAATTTTATTAGGAATAAAGCAACATACTAGTCTATCCTT
>NNCF01126251.1:119319-129551 GCA_002313205.1 Laupala kohalensis | reverse complement strand
ATATATATGTGTGTGTGTGTGTGTGTGTGTGTTGTGTATTAAAAACATCTGTAGTGAACCGGAATTTTATTGTGTGTACGTTTAGTTTCTGTCCAAGATTGAATTACTTCGACATGAATAAGGCAGTGCTTACATTGTGTTGAAACGTTAGTAAGAGGATGTACTATTGTTGAGATTTGTAGTTCGCAGTANTATTTGATGGATTGCAATTAGACACTCTATGGATTTTATTATAATGAAACATTCCTATGGAACTCTCATTTATTCACAATTAATGAATTTGAATTGTACTTTACAGAAAGTTAAAAATGAATCTTTTAAATAAATAAATTCTTCTAACAACTACGTGTATAGTTTGACAATCAATTTTCAGGCAGAATTACGGGAAGGATCTTCTCATAAATGAGATGTACCACTCTTCGTTTAATTACATTTATTGTTTATTACTAGTGTTTCGAGGTTATGGGTTGACCTCTTCTTCAGGGCTCACTGTGGATTCTCAGTAGTAAACATAAAAATAGATGAAATTCAGTTCCATTACATTTTCGTTAAAATTTTAGATTTGGAAGGTTCTTCAATTGCAACCATCCGTCAGTAATTAGTTTAAGACTCAGTCTTAATGTAATGGAACTAGATTTCATCTATTTTTATGTTTACTACTGAGAATCCACAGTGAGCCCTGAAGAAGAGGTCAACCCATAACCTCGAAACACTAGTAATAAACAATAAATGTAATTAAACGAAGAGTGGTACATCTCATTTATGAGAAGATCCTTCCCGTAATTCTGCCTGAAAATTGATTGTCAAACTATACACGTAGTTGTTAGAAGAATTTATTTATTTAAAAGATTCATTTTTAACTTTCTGTAAAGTACAATTCAAATTCATTAATTGTGAATAAATGAGAGTTCCATAGGAATGTTTCATTATAATAAAATCCATAGAGTGTCTAATTGCAATCCATCAAATAATAATTATCAAGTAATTTGGAATTGTCTGTCAATCGAGCATGAAATTTCGTGCATGTTCAAGATTCAACATGTTTCATTTCCAGGTAATTTACATTTCACCGGTAACTTACTAAGTTCAGCCATTAGGTGTTTCTAACCGGAAAGTACCGGAGAAGTAGTGATGTTTTGCTCGTGTTTGGTTTGAAAGGCGCTAATAACGAATTTCAACTTTTCCCCTCTAGAAAATTCAGGATATATTTTAAAAAATGAAAAAAACAAAAATCAAATCGCGTTCTTTTTCGGTTTTTGATTTAATATACGGAAACTGTGCACAATACCAAAAAGTTTGCAAAAACAAACTAGATAAAATTTACAACTACTTGCACCCGTTCCTTTTTTCCTCAGGTGAAGTTCAGACCTGGCAGAGGGCGTTCAATGTATGCTTAGATTTAGGGATATCTTTGTCTGGAAGTAGTGAAAAAATCTACTTTGCTCCTTTATATATTTTAAGATTCTGATTACAACTTTTTACCTTTCCCCACGGCAAAAGGATCTGGAATGATAGGCCTGAAATTTAAGGCTTTTTCGCGGTCCGAAATAGTGGGCCGGGTCCGAAAAAGATAGAGATTATAAAATGTGTGGGAATATTTCATTTTTTTTGTATACAGTTTTTCAATCGGACTGCAGGGACTTGAACAATTTATTCTCCCCCCTGAAAATGTTTTAAAACGTTTTTTAATACATCTCATATGATTTTTAATCGTCCTCACGAGAGGACTCTTCACCTTTGGGCCTTCTGTAAGAGAGGGTGTTCGATTTGGAACCACCTCCATACACTTCAGGTCAACCTCAAGAGGTGGTTCTTGAAGTTCGGGCCGGTCCAAAGATATTTCAGGCAGAGACCAATAACAAAAGGCACGGCCCAAAAATTATTTCAGGCCATTCTGCCTTGGCTCCACTTCGAAAATTTGTATCGAAGAATTACAAAAATAAAAAGTTTTTTTATTTTTGTTGCAGGAAACACGCATATTTCAAAGAAAAATACAGGAAGAAAGACAAAATTTCCTGTAATCCATTTTTTGGCGTGTTTTTTTGTCAGGCGAGTAGTCTACCCATTAGAACATGTTGAATTTTTAAAAGTATGCTGGATATAAATTCTAGAGCTGTAACAGGGAAATTATTTGTCTGATATAAAATTAATAGGAAATTTGTAGAAATTGCGTGCTGCTTCCTGTTTTTTAATAAACCATTTTCTTCGAAAAGTGCACTTTAATTACGCTATAAGTAAAAAAAACAACAACATAATTTCAATCCTCTCCAAAGGGTTCACAATTCGCCAGATACAAAACACGCAAAGGAGTAGATAACAAGAACTTTTCTCTTGTCTCTTGCTGTAATAAGTATTTTTCTTTGATACATGTATATTTCAAGCAATATGCAAACAAACTATTAAAAAACTTGATTTTTTATCAGATCTACCACGTTTTCTCATACTATCCGAAATGCTTTGAAGTGAAAAAGTAAAAAATCGTAGTCAGCATCTTAAAATACATAAAGGAGCAAACTATCAATTTGTTCACTATTTCACCCAATTTCACTTTTTTCACAAAATCACTATCTGGGTTGACCGTCTTTTGAACAGTGAATGACATCACTAACAATACACAGTGGCGCCCATGTCAATATGTTTTTTTTTTTTTTGTGGGGCTTTAGGGCTCGTCAACAGCGAGGTCATTAGAGCCCTTAAAACTTGTACAGGTAGGGAAAATGCAGTTACGCACTAGGGAGAGCCAACATGACTCTCCCCGCGTGTGGGACTCGCCGAAAGACTCAGCCATACCCACTAAAAACCCTCCTGCATTACAACTCAAAACACAAATTCCAACATATCTCAAAACTTTCCTACAGACATTTAAAAAAAAGAAGAAGAGGAAAGAGGAAAATGAAAGATACCCTAGCCCTAATAGCGTCGGGATCGAAAAGAACAAGAGGTGACCAAGGGAGGTCAGAAAAGAGAAAGGAAGGAGCATGGCACAAGTAAGTGGAAGTAATGCCAGACTCAGCTCGGGGCCCCGTGTTCGCCAAACACGTACTTACTAGATGTAAGTCCCCTGGGGGGCATGTCAATATGAATGATACAATAGTTGAAATAAAGATGTCCCTTGTGGACCACCGCGCTCTTGTCTCATAATGTTTTCGGTACTCTCACTCACAGTAATAAAGAAATAAACAAAGCGTGAGAGAAATTGAAAGGGACCATTATAAAAATTATCTCTTAAGGTAAGACCAGCACTCCGAATAAGTCAAATCACTGATATGTATAATTGTTTACTTTACTTTTATTCTAATTGTTACAAAGTACGACAGTATGAATAATAACGATGAAACAAACATGATTTAATTTCTATCTATTAGTTTAAAAAATAGTACAAATAATAATAATCAAGAACGCTCCCGACTTGTTTGTAATGCAAAAGAGCATGCAAAAACATGGCGGACGAGCGCTATCGTTTCGAGATTGGTGCATTTCTCCTCGGAAAAAGTGAAATATCTTTCTCAGATGTTCAATGACATATAGATAAAAGTGATACAAGAATACTTCGGAAAATGTTTCACGAATCCAAGGAAACTTTCGTGATTTAAAAGTTGGCCTAAGTTTTCTCCATAAGACGCAATGTATTTCAACATCAATTATAATTGCAATTATTTCATTTAAATGGCCGGTGAGGTATGTTTTTCTAACGTTGACCCACAATAAGTATATATTACTCTGTTTATTTATGCCGATTTAAGATATTTAGTGATTTTGATTTAATTCTAACTACGCTAGTACTACTTTAATTCGTAGTAAATACTGCATAAGCAGTATTTAAGCAATTCAAGTGCAATGGGCGCACACACTAAAGCCTGGAAGACCCGAGGACTCTGGGCAAAACTTGCATAGCGTAGTGCATTTGATAAGCTCGTCGATCAATGTAGACAGTTCCGAATTAAGCCAAGTATAAGGTACGGTGTGGAACCTGAGTCAATCGCTTTATCATACCTAATATCCATCATTATGAGATCTATTTCTAACATATACATTTTGCATCTGCTAAATTGTATATACTCCCTGAATCCATCTTTATAAAATTTCACTATTGTAGAGATTACGAATTTTTAGCATGACCTTTACTGGAAGCATAGCTGTGTCAAAAACGTCACGAGTGGTATCTTGGTCGCAAAGCTTCTGGGAACATTTCGAGCCATCCATGTTTTAAAAACGGACAATGAAACTTTCATAAATAGAACATGTTAGTGTAAAATTTACTTTCTTGTGTGTTAAAATTACTTCTATAACATTGACAGTATTATTTAAATTTCGCGACCTATCTTCAAAAAAAAAATTAAATGTTTAACTATGCATAAAAAAAGAAAACTCACGAAAAACCGGAATTATGAAATTTGAAGTTTCTTTTCGCACGGAACTCCAATTATAAAAATCTTAAATAATTATGAAATGAAGGCATAACTGAGAGGAATTTACAGAATTCTTTCATTTCACCTGTGTAAGGTTCTCTTAAAAATACTTCATTTTTATTCACCTACAACGTTGAAAATATTCAAAAATTGGCATTCGAAAATTCAAAAATATATTTCCAGCAGAGAGAGATATTTTGTAACTTTTGCCTTAGATTTTAAACAGAAAATCAATGGTATATAAATATTAAACATTGAAAAAGAATATAAAAATACACCCACAATAAATAAAACAATTTTCCACCCATACATTTGATTATTTTCGGTTTGGAATTATTGTTTACTAGAGTATTAACGTTTTTTTCTTGGGGNTTTATCATTTTACCTCTAACTATTTTATTGTAGGTCCCAGTCCACACCTGAGAGAAGTTAACGCTGTCCAGAGAATAGAGTACAAAATAAGGGAGGTTATTAACTATCGAGTCTAGCAAGATTTGAGTTGAAAATTGTGAAATACGTTTTTTATGTTGATGTGCAGCGGAAACTCATTTTCGCGTTTCATTATTATTCTGTTACACAAAGTAGCTTCCATTCTTCTGCTACTTCGAGATCAAATACAAATTGCGAGTTTTAAAAATTCTTTTTATGTAGAAGTGAATGTTTGCAGCTTTGGGTTTCCGCTGACGAGATAATTGGAAAGGCGCGGAATTATATTCGTTTCAGAACAGGTCTCTCACCTTCGAGAACTGGAGGAGAAAATAAAAATTAACTGGAGAGTACTCCATTCAAATATCAATTCATTAAAAGAAGTTTACGAAAGGAAAATACAGTAAAATGTTCTTCATTGTCAGTCATGCTATATATAAAAAGTCGTATTTTCTTTTAAATTCATCTTCAAGATGGTCTAAAAAACCAATATTGTTTCAACTTTAATAACATAATTTTCATAACTAGTGGCGGAGCACAAGATGATATTCCAAATCATTCTGTTCAAATTTAACCATAGATGGCACACACAGGTCTGCGGAATTTCACAATCTCTATTATTTTGCCATGATTTCTGTATGGACTTCTGTTTTATCACGAGGTGAGAGAAGGGGAATAGTCAATTTCTATACAATTATATCCAAATTAATGTGGTAAATGTGAAGCTGAACTTGTCTTTTTATGAACGCAGCGGCTCATAAATATTATGGGTTGTATTTATACATTTTGATAACCATTATTTCAATAAATTCATACACAAAGACAAGAGGAAATAAAATGACATCCTTCTTCACACAGGTGACTGATATAATACTTTAGAATAGAATATAATATTTATTGGGTTTGGTTCAGACCATCAGGTCTGTTCTTCCGTCAAACCATGTACAGAAAATGCTCATACAAAAGATAAAATACGAAATACAATAATAATTAAAATTACAATAATAGTTTAAATTTAAAAATATTAATAAACAACCAAATTAATTAGAATTACCATAATAATTGAATTTATAAAATTAATTAGAATTACTATAATAATTGAATTTATAAAATTAATTAAAATTACAATAATAATTTAAATTTCACATAATAAATAAAACCACAAAATAATTAGAAATACATAAAAGTTGAAATAACAATCGAAGTTAGAGAACCGAACTCATTTAAACAATTAGCACAATCATGAAGTTCAGGATACAAGGTGAAAAACAAATTGTATTCAAAATTTACACATTGTCTCTTACATTCTAAATGTAATTTAAATATGTGTTACAATCTAATGTAAAATATGTTGTTTTACCTATTTCATTTATAAATTAACATCATATTTTACTATGTAAACTTACTAAATATATTTTAACCTACAAATTTCTTTTACAATAATTCTCAAATATGCAGAAACTTATTTCCCTGACGCTAATACAAATTGATTACCAAAACTTATGCTGATTTTACAGTTTTAAACAAGAAGAGGGCAACTGTTCTGAATACTTACAATCATTTACTGGCATTTCAACTCTTTGAGGGAAGATCACCCCCTAATATCATCTGGAAGTTTATTCCATTCTCTAATCACAGTCAGTGTAAATGAATTGTAAGCATAGTTGGTTTTGTGTCATGGTATCTGTAATAGATCAGTCTGGATGTTGTGAGAAAATGAAAATATATAGTTAAAATCTAGCTACTAAATGTAAAGGATGGTGGCGTGTGATGCGTCTTCTATGGTCAATATTGTCAAGCAGATTCATGGAGAGATAATTGGGGTGTATGTCAAGTCTGTTTAAATAATTTGAGGTGTATTTTGCAATTTCTTGCTTTACTGTTCGGATGCGCAAGTCCTGGTGGAGAGTTGCATTTGTGATGCACCATGCTGCGTCGGCGACAATGTGTCGAGTTGTCGACTGGAATCTTTGTAGGATTTCAATGTTAGAGGTGGAGGCAATTCCCCACAGTTGTAATCCATAGTACCATATTAATTTAAGTATTGCTTTGTATATCAGTAACTTGTCATGGAGTGATAGTGTTGATTTTGAACCTAGTAACCAATACATAGTTTTGAATTTTATATCTAATTGTTTTCGTTTTTTCTTAATGTCTTCTTTCCAGTTTAGTCATCCGTCTAGTCATTCCTAGGTACTTAAGTGTTGAGGTGTTTTAAAATGAATTATTTTGAACAATAGACTAAGGTGATGCTTCTTGCGTCGATTGTGGAAACGCAGTAAGTCATTTTCGTGGTAATGTATAGATACATGATAAAACATTCTGATGTCATACTGGTAATAGTAGGTGGGAACTATTGCGNATATTTTAAAACGGAGACCGAATATTATTGTTTATCTGTTTTATACATAATCTTTGTAGGCATCGTCAACGACTAGGTGATAATTGCGACGGACCGGGAATCGGACCCGGAACCACTAGCACGAGGTCCCAGAGTTGAGTCCCGGTATGTCACAATTTTCACCTGACGTTAACGATACAAGCACTCCTCCACGAGTAGGTACTCGGAAGTTGTGAATAAAAAGGAGTCTTTGCATGTTTATAGAACGCTTAGCTTCCGAAACCGTAAAATGAAGGAAGGTCGTGATTCAATAATCTACACATACGATTACTACTGAAGAATTGTCAATTGCAAAATTAGCAAAAAATAAATTATAAAGGGCAAAGCTGCGATTACTCAGCTAGTTCTCAATTACGATTACTCAACCAGATACATAATTGTATTATGTATCTGGCAAATGACCAGGTCTGCCCCGCGGAAGGGTTCCGACACCTGGCACATCCGACAGACAGGGGGAAACGACATGGTGCATGCAGTAAGCGTGAAAATAAAGGACATAAAGTGACTAATTGGGCATCGGGTGTTAGAGTTGTCAATGGAGATGTCATACTAAATAGTAGTTTTGTGCGCGAGCAAGAAACTCGACTCTCACGACAACGTTACTTGTGTTTTATACCTGGAAACTAATGGGTCCTGCGAATACGAAAAGGATTAAACGAAGTCTCATTTCAGTCTTAGATTCTAATTGTTCTTTCATAGTATTTAAGCATATTATGGATTTACATATTTCATTCATAGTAAAGAATATACAGAAGAGTTATTACAACAAGCACCCAGACGTGAAACGGTATCTAATACTCTTAAACGAGAAATTGTTGTGTATATGTAATGTGTATCTCGGAAACGGCTCTAAGAATTTTCACCAAATTTGGTATATAAGGGGATTTTTACCCCAAGAATCCAATGAGCTAGGTACCGATTTGGTGAAAATTCGTTCCCCCCCCCGGAAATCCGCATATCAAAAGTAAATATGTAAAGTATATATGGATGCCACCGGCGGCAACACTGCAGCATTCGACGAACAAAAAACGTGCGCATTCGAGATCTTCACATGTCCCTACTCCATCCATCATTGACCCTTGCGTTTTTGAAATGGTCGGCAAATTATAAACGAATAGCAAGTCAGCGAATAGCTGAAATAAATACACAACAAAGTCAACGTTTGGAAAATTTACGTCTTCCTGCAATCGGAACACGAGGCCAAGAAAGTGATAAAAGGCAACAACGCTTGAGGAGCGTCGTTATGCTAGACATGAGTGAGCTTCATTAGCAAGCGTATTATCTACTTATAAATTAGCTGTAGATTCTAATGTTACTTATAGTAGCTCAGTTAATTTTAACACGTGTGTAATTCTTGCTTTGTTAATAATACAAATAATGTAGTTCTTTAAATGAGTTCTGTTGTCTAGCGCTAACGTGCATGCTTTACAATCGGAAGGTCNAGTGGCGGATTTAATATTTACGAAAGAAATTATTTAATAAATACGTACTGTTATCTATTATTCTTTGTTATACTTGGTGATTGTTATACTTTTCTACAACATGTCACTTTCCTTTCATGCGCAACTTTTCTCTCTCCACCTGAAATCTGGTTTTGTTCCAAGTGTGTCTTCATGGAAAAGTGTAACCAACCCACCCTTGATTCTCTCAGTGAGATTTTTTCCGTGGATATCGTGGAAGAAGTTGCTTTCATTACTCGACCCGCAAGACCAACTGGACCAAATTTTGAGAGCGATTCATGGGCTTGGAAGCGAGTAATCGCAAAACCAATTCTTCAGTTATTCGATTCAATTGACACGGTTTCTAATGAAGATATGACGACCGTCCGAATATTTCTGATTATAGCAAAACAATTTACAGTGAGAACTGAGTAAAATTAACTTTAGTTATAAGAAAAGGTTTGAATTAACAATAACTGTCGAAAACATGGACAGAGGTGGGTTATTAAATGAAATATTGATACACTGATGTCGAAAAAATACAAAATTCCATGGCCTCAATGTCAGCTCTAACAATGTAATTACATTCGCTCTTGTCGCATCTATAACACGAACATGAGGCGCATTTGTTTGAATAAATAAAATAGCGTAGGGAGCACAATGTAACGACTTCGTAACAATGAGACATACATCCTCTATAACTCACAGAGAAGGATGGATGTTATGATGTTGTTTCTTAATATTATTATAATATTTCTTTTTAAATAGTTAAAGACCAAAATATTTCAATTTAAGTTAATACATTTCAATTTAATACCATGTTCATAAGATTATTTCTAATATGTACCTTTAACAAAAATTCTCTTTTACTAAAAATTTTAAAATTTACCCTATACATTCCGTGGATTTTATTTTGTAGTTTCATTTTTTACGGAAATTTTCGTATTTTACTTGAAGTAAAGGTAATAGAACCAAATAATTGTTAGTAATGATAAGAAACATCAGTATATATTTGTACGTAAATTCTAAACTCCACGTATTTTTCATACGTTTTTTCCTTTATTGTTTTTGATTTTTATTATTTCCCCAATTTTCTTATTTTCTTTTAACTTTGATTGTAGGTAACTAATGATAACATAAGTTACCGAAAGCCGCTTTGACACCTTCAATATTTTCTGAATATTAGTTATTTCAAGGGAAGTAAAAACTGAATACACAATCATCACCTAATTGTAATATTTCATATCTCTTTTATTTCCTGTGCACTAATTCTCGATTTCATATTTTTTAATTTTTTGGAGGTTATACCTATCTAAGCAACTATTGCTATTGAATATAGTTAGTATATTTCTTCCCTTATCTTGAGCTTTCTTGCTCCGTAGTTTAACCCTTTGTCACCAGCTTTCCCTTTCAATAAAACCTTTTCTAATTATTTTCCATTTTAGAAATTTTCCTCACATAACTTTTCGCCACCAAAGTTAACACACGTGACATTAACAAACCGAATCATGAGTTCAGCGTTGCCAAATCTGAACGGATACTACGGGAATCAAGGAC
>NNCF01126251.1:57668-119142 GCA_002313205.1 Laupala kohalensis | reverse complement strand
CTCTGTGTACAGTGTGTCATTTCCATAAAATTAGGAATCACTTCTTAAAACCGGTCACACACACACACAATCATTTACGGCCAACGTGAACTGAGCAGTTACCAAATTAGCAAAATAGTTACGTGAGGAATTATCATTCGTCATATTAATGGTTACATGCAGTGTAACTGATTACGTAAACCATGGGTTGAATCCCTTTACGAAAAATATTTTTAAAATTCATTTTGTCAAGATCATGATATGCGTTGTCATACATCGGTACTATATTTAAAAAAATTACGATGGATTGTAAATCATATGACCATTTTGTGAGCCATCCGAGCGATGCACGGTCACCCAGAAATTTACATTTTAACACGCAGAAATAATTTTCGAAAATCTTTTATTTGACGTAACAGCAATGTTTCTTTTTGTTTGTTTTTTCTCTTGGGGTTTTAGAGCTCGCCAACGTCAAGGTCACTGGAACCCTTTGTATGTTTGAAATGTATTTTGATGCTACTGAGGAATGAAAAGATGTACAAAGATTAATGGAGATTTACAAAAGAAGAGCAAAATCCATTATTTCTTATAACAAAAAAAATATTAATAAAACTTTTCTGAACTTTTTGCAGTATTTTACTTTTTTGGTAAAAAGAAAGTTACATACCCATAGTACTAGCAAAGCAATAAGCTTTGTTTTGATATTCAAAGTAAAGATAATTAATAGCTAACTGTTTAATATTACTTCAGTGAACTGCAATACACTTCTCCTCAAAAACAATAAAGTGGCAATTATATGCTTGGTTGTTTTGGTTTTTTGAACTCTGAGATTGCCTTATTACTCTCAAGTCAATTAATTATTCAGAGTTGATACCACTGTTATCATAGAAAGTAATAATATTGTTTAATTAAGTAGCTTTATAGTTTTTGCTTGATATATCTCATTTTCAGTCTTATCGTGTTCATTACTTTCCTATTTTTCCTTGATCGAATTAATCAAATTTGTCACAATTTTTCTCTCTCTTTTATCGGCTTTTGCCGAGATGTATACGGCGATAAATACTAAGATTAACATTTGATTTTATTAGCAATTGTTTTTACAATTTTCCTCCTTTCTTGCAGAGGTATAACATTAAACAGTGTTCACTTGGCCAACGTTTGACGAAACACAATCATTGCGCCTGTACTCCCAACGACGTTAGCGTAATATTCGCTTGCTAATATAGCTTGACTTACGAAATATGGTAAGGCGCCAGAGTGAAACCGGAAGTGAGGTTAAGATCAATCTAGAACTGATTCGGCGAAACGGAGAATCTCTCGGGTCGAAGTCTTAAGACATGCCGATTTTACCTTGTGTCTACGTTATTTGTTGATAGCAGCAACGGTCAACAATGTCGAAAAATTACATCCGATATAAACAAATGCTTCTCCAAGAACCTTCTAGATCATAGTAAACATTGAATTGCTGTGTTCAAGTGTAATGTATTCAGAACTCTTAAAACATTAATTTTCTAAGTCACATTTACTCAGCCGTTTACATTACAATACTTCCTATAGATTTGAATTATTAAAAAACTTATCGTTACTTTAATTTTGCATGTTGAAGGGAAAGAAATATGTACCTGAACAATTTTATATTACATTTAACTATTGATAAGAAAACTATTATATGACAAATATTTTAACGAGGTTTGTGAAGAAAAATTATAAATTGACAATTTATATCTACATCACCTCGCAATGGCTTTGACTATTGAATGAACAGTTTTAGACTTCGTTATAATACACAATCAATGGACGCAACAAGATTATAAATGGATGTATGTGCATTTCATGACACAAAGGAGACTATACACAGGTGACACGGAGTTCTCATAGTTTTTAGTGTGCACGACGAGCGTTGTCAGTTGAAACTTGAGTTAGTCTTCAGCGCCACTTGGCGGGAATTACTGCAACAATTTTACATGTTTTACGATAAAAACAAACATTTTGTTTAAAATGCAGAGTCATGTTCCAGTGTATAAATTTTGCTTGCAAGAGATTCACAATGGTGGTGAACAGTGTGTTAAGAAGGTGTGCAGGTAAATTTCATACACCTTAGTGTTGTGACGCCTTAAGGAAGACATTTCATTTGTGGTACAGACATGTTGAAATATTAAATCTGCCTCTGCCTTCGGGCCCTTGATCTGAATTGATGGGGTGCTCCCTTGCTTGCTTCGGAGAGCAAAATTAGTTCATTATCCTCCACGTGGTCATACGCAGTTTGTAACTCATATTTTGACAATAAAGTTTATTTATTTATCAAATTATATTCTACGTTCATCCGCATATAATAAAACTGACTCGTGTTTATCGGTGTGTCTAAAGATGGCGTTGTAGGGTCCCTGGTGGCTGCTCTTCTCCCTTAGATGCCAGCTCATTTGTAAATATATTTTATATAACATTTACCATATTATGATTCTAACTGTTTGTCGTTACGATTTACCTTCTGTAGACGGAGATGTCAGTCGATAATAGTAGGGCACCTAAATGGATTACATAGATGGTGCTACCGTTGGCATGACCCGGGGCGGACTTGCAAAGGAACCTAAAAATTGTAATTAAAAACAAAAATTTATAGAACTGCTGACGAATAATTATTTTTACTGAACAATTAAATGGATCAATTGCTACAAAATTCTAGACATTCAAAATAATGTCTGTCGTCAAATACAGTCATTGTCATATTTAATATATAAATGACGATGAAAATTGTACTTTTTTCTACGTAAATGACACAAACAAAGTATCGTGCTTTAGAGCAAAGAAACGTGTCGGTGATTTCTTATTCTTTCGTCTTTCACCTATTCCTTTCCGAAATAACCGCATTTAAAAATTACATGAAAGAAAGAAAATACTTGTCTCATTTATTTGAAAAGGATGTTACTGGACTAAAAACGATAGCGATTATGCGTCGGGTAAGTATTAAACGAGGATTTCTAGAGGATCGTACATGAGTTTCTTAATGAATTGTATATTATCCTATACCACTCATAACTTTTCCTGATATTCTGTTTGTATCCTACGAGTGTCTGAAGGAAAAAGAAATCTGGCAGAAAGTAGTACCTGCCATACAATTCAGGTCAAGAAAATTGTCTTGTCAATACAAGTATGCATTGATAATATCATACTGAATTTAAGATATATTCAATTTTCTAGTTACCTAGTAATAATAAAATTAACTACATCAAATTATAGGTACCTGCAATTCTTAGGTAGAAAAGAGTTCCCGCAAAGAAAAAATCTGGGATGAGGAGAAATTGTGCTTGGAAGTTATACACCCTGACGTAGATGAAAGTCCCCAAGGGAAAGTTGCAAGGGCTGCAAAAGGGTCATTGGTGAAGGGAGAAGGTTCACAAGAGGCCGTGATTATTTAGCAATGGTTTCGGAATTGAGTGGACGATGTCGAGCCAATGGCAGGTCCAGCCCTTTGTCCCTAGCTCTGGCGAGAGCTAATGCAACCCATACAAACCGTCTCTCACCACACCCCAACACTGGATTCACGAGGCGAAAACTGACCTCAGCGTTCTCCCTAATTTCATAGTTCAGTGCGCTATAAAGTAATTACAGTACAACCCCTCATATCCAACTCCTCGGGATATCCGACCGTACCTAACTGATACCGTGTCACGCTCTTATAGCTTCGAACTGAGCTTGCCTCAACTTGAAAAGTGTCATCAACGCTATGCTTCGTTTTTTGTTGCTGTTGCTATATGTATTGTTGTTACGTGTCGTTCTCTGATATAGATTATGTAATATTATGAATGTTTTAGTAACAATGTACTGCAAAGCGACTGTAAAACATTTATATTATTACAAAACCCTTTTTGCTCCTCTGATTATTCGGTCTTTTCAGTGTTCCAACAATGGCCCGGTCCCGCGATGGGTGGATATGAAGAATTCTATTGCACTTCGTTCGCAAAAGTACTACGTTCCAATGGTACTGTAGAACACATAGTATTGCTGAAGTTTCTCATTTAAAGAAGTTATGAGATTATGTAACGTTTTTGAAAATATTTTGAGCGATTCATTTATACTCATTTCTATTTGGTATTTTTTATTGTAGTATTTGTTAATGGGAAACTTAGCGTGCTATTGAAGCACATCAACATGGAGTGATCGGATGTGGGTGGTAGGGCTAGTGTAAGGATATGGGCCGGTTAGCTGGGTTTACCAACAACTTGGCCCAAGCGGAGGGGTTAGTAATAGTAAGAGTTAGTAATACTAAAAGTGGTAGTAAAAGGATGGATCAAGGAGGGTTTGCTCTTCAATTATGAATTAGGACAGTAAAGTGAAAAGCCACATTTCTTTCCTGATGTCGCCGGGAATTGAACCCAGAGTGTTTCAGTAACAAGCAAGTATGCTACCCCTGAGTCACCGAAGAGGCATCTGGTGTCATCAGTACAAAAAGGACCGGATAATAACACGAAATATTTTTGTGGATTGGACTGATTGTAATGAATTTGACTATAATCGAGTGAATCACTTGATGAGTTGCACAACTTATGTGGTCGGGATTCGTAAAATTGTGACACAACAGTTACTGTAAATTGATTTTTCTCGGCAACACTTTTCCACGTCTGTTCTCGTGCCATCCTCAACATTCTTCCTACCCATGTGTATTCGACGTCATGCCCTTTCATGCCTCGTCATGTCATCAACAAAGAACTACATGGTCCGACACAACCTTGGAAGATCACTTTTCACTTCATGACACTTTTGACTAGAATCGTCATCTTCTTAGAGGAGTGAAGCATATCCAACACTAAAGCTTTATCATTTATCGACCACAGGTTGATTTATTATGACAGTATCGATTACGATCCATGATGCGTGCGTGAGACGAAATTCGTGTGAAACAGTCGGTGTCAATTGAACAAACTCGTCACAGTCCGCTTCACGGAACGACGCATAGAAGACTATTGTTTCTTCTCACAGTATGACACAGAGCCACCAATTTACATGGACCATATACGTCTCAAAGTTTAACTTACTGTCCTCTACTTGAAATACATACATCAATAACTCCATTACCACATGAAATTAACAATTTCTTTATATTCTTAAAGCTACACTGACCGTATTGTCATCGATCATTGTATAAAGAAGATGCAGTCATACTATCCAATTTTTCATTTATTAATTCCAAAGGCCTTTTCGGCCGCGTGGCAGACATCATCAGCGGGTTCCATTCACCACCCTTCTCATCAATAGATGATGACTGCCACGCGACCGAAAAGACCTCATGAATTAATAAATAATAAAAATTTTGATAGTATGCCTACATCTTCTTTTGTATACTACCAACACCGAACCTCGACATATTACTAATCATCAATGTATCCATATTTTTAATTTCTCCTAGGTTAGAGTTTGAAAAGTAATAATTCTGAAAAAAATTTTTTTTAATGTGATTTCTAATTTATCAGAGAGGTTTTTAAGATTCTACATTGAATAATTCTATCTTAGTGTACGGTTTGTTCAAATCGTTCAACACCATATTTTATGAGCTTTCATGCTTTATTCATTCGTTATATAACATTAAGTTATATATTTTTTCACTCGTGATTCCTGTTTTTTAATTAAAAACGAGATGTGCAACTGAAGGCAATAACGTTTTGACTCCGCTTCTTTTGATAGAGTTTTTAATATGAAGGGATTGCAATTAGATATGACAGTGTAAAGTTGCAGCGCAAGTTTTATAGCAAGCACAACAAGAACTGTGCTTTTAAAATAAATCTTCTCGATACAGTTTTGTTATTGTATTTCATGTTACGTAAACGAGTGATGTATTACAAATTTTAGCTTATAACTGAAACCATAAACGAAATATTTTACGAATCGAAATAATGAAGTCAAAACATTACTCGTTTCAGTTTGACATCTGGCTTTTGTTAATAAGAACCAGGCCAGAGACTTTAGTGCCATTGAAGATGAAAGACAGGGGGATTCCAATTATCAACTGTCCACGTGAGAGTTTTCTCGTTAGCTCTGCTAATGTTTTCAAGGAATGAGTTCGGCGCCACGATACTGAACATGGAGGGTCAGAGGAATGTTTAAGATATTTGATTACTTGATAAATTGTAAGGAAGTTGTCAAACATTTTGACGAAGAGAGAAAACATTTTAAAGATCCATGTTTCACATTATAACCAGAGTACTGATGTGATTACATTTTAAACTCCTTCATCAAACAATGGATTCCCCCTTTAAATTACAGTACGGTTTTTTTCTGTGGTGAAATGATGTAAGCAGTTCCGCGTACGAAGGAAAGGGAGAGAAGGCGGCTAGGGACGGGGAGGCAATGACCTACCGCACATTACGATGTCATTTCGTCACAGAAAAGTCGTTCTGTACCCACAGCTCCACATAACTCCCTAATGAATGATACCAGTGCTGGTAATTTCTTCTCTCTTCTACTTGACGACAGGTTCTCCCATTTTAGCTGTGAATTATTCTAGCCTTCTGCCACAATGCATCTTCTCTTTTATCCATATTAAAAAGACCAAAGACCTGGGTACATTTCATCCCTACGACACATGCAATCAATTCTCAGTAATGTCATACACCCACGGTCCAGAAATTCTATTAGACGAAATATTTTCTTATTGCCAATTCATTTCTATTCATTCTTTGTGTCTACAGATACTGAGTATCCCACGTAATAAATGCAGTTCTCTGCTGAAAATTAACTGTCAGTTTCAGAGTTCGTGAAGAAAATATTAACTACTACAAAAGAATAGATATGTTATCTGGAAGGGATAAAGCGTTGACCTAGAACCCAAGATCTTAGTACAACTTCCCAGATACGTATTTGGAAGATAATTTTGCGCATGTGAACTAAATTTCCTTGAAAGGGAAATATGCATTAAGGTAGATCAAAAACATTATAAAAATTCTGTCAAGAAAATAAGATGTACACTATTTGGTTCAGTAATAAAAAAATAAATGAAATAATTTTAAACTGATAATTTTTCTTTCACTTGATAATTAAATACGACAATCGAGATATTTGTTTAAATCTTTATTTTTCAATTTGCTCACTGTACTCACACGCCAACGAAAAAGCTGCACTATCTCTTTACTCATAAAAATTAANAATTTTTCTTTCACTTGATAATTAAATACGACAATCGAGATATTTGTTTAAATCTTTATTTTTCAATTTGCTCACTGTACTCACACGCTAACGAAAAAGCTGCACTATCTCTTTACTCATGAATTCAATCTTTAAGTACTTTCATGCGTCACTTTTAATTTGAATGCAAAGAGTGTACAATAAAATAAATAATATATTCGTGTCCCTTTACACCCCTCTAAAATTACGAATGTATATATAGTGAAGTTCGCGTATATGTTTTCTTAGCGCTATAAAAATAAGTTTGTACGCATATATTTTATGTGCTATTCTGTAGTAATGACTTGTAATTTGAACGGAGCTCTTTTTTTATATTACTGTCAATATTTTTTAAATGTGCTATGTTACAACACAGTGCTTGAAAAACTCAATAATTAGAATTGATATTTTAGATAACATCATTTGCTAAATTATGACTATATCGAGAAGATTTACGTGATAGAAGGAAAAATGCATAAAAGAAAGTCATTAATGTGATAGATTCAAATGTATGTAAAATACTTCCGCCTGTAAATACTAAAACAAAACAAAAACACTTTTAAGAATCGAATGCGTGATATGTTTGTAATCCTTGCTGTGTTTACGCGCCATTTGTTCAAAAATCATTCATGATATCTAAACGAAACATGTATTATAAACAGGTTTTTATTCGTTTAACAGCTCAAAATACTATTAAGAGCAGATAATACCCTTGAGAACAGTCATACAGACCGTTTAGCAGAATGACTTCGGGGCCTATCCTAGTTAGCTCGAACTTCCTCTAAATCAATTTTCACTCTGTGAGATTCATCCCGCATGAGCCCTCACAGCTGCCAGCCAATTAGCAAAGCGATTTCCTGCACCACATTGCACTTCCACACATAGCTCCATTTCTGCCGCTCCGCGCTGCATCACACCACACGCACAGTCGTCCACGTCCACAGTGAGATGGAGGCCTCCTTCTTCCACGATCCACCGGAGAGTAGGAGGCAAAATGGGGTTGTATTTCATCGATGCCTGCAAAGATCTTGTGTTAAGGAATCGTCTCATTGTTGTTTTTTCTGGCTGACTTATATTGTTGTGGTCGAATGAAGCTTCTTCCAACATAGTGCAGCAATCGATGACATCTGGAAGTGATGAGAGCCTATTCGCATCTAGAAGAAGAATCTTCAAAGTTGGAAGATTCGAAAATGCTCCTCTTCCTATATCACTGATTTGGTTTCCATTCAGATTGATATGTTGTAGCTGAGGTAAACCACTGAATGTTCCTGATGAAATTGACGTTACATTGTTGAAACTCATTGACAAAAACAACAGACTTCTCAGTCCTGTAAAAAGTGTAGATGAAATAGAGTTAATTAGATTTCTGTCGATCCGTAGTTGTTCAAGAGCAGATAATCCGTTGAAAATGGATTCTGGTAAATTATTCAGTCTATTAGAAGACAAGTCAAGTTTTTTAAGATTTCTTAAACCGGAGAATATACTAGAAGGTAATGATACTATATCGCTATCATGTAAAACCAACACTTCTAACTGCTCCAGTCCCTGAAATGTCAACGGTGCCAGTTCTCTGAAGAAATTATGTGACAAATCCAGACATTTTAGTCTGATTAAACCAAGGAATTCTGAATTTCCCAGAACACTCATTCTATTACTGGATATGTCTAACACTTGCAACTTTTTACACTTACGCAAAGGCCCCGCAAGGTTTGACAATATATTGACACTGACTTCCAATACTTTCAAATTGCATGGATCAGGAAGAAATTCAATTGAGGATAGGATGTTCTCCGACACGTTCAACACTTCTAGACTCGAGAACGTTCGAAACTCCGAGTTGGTAACTTGAATATCGTTGGAGCTCACGTCCAAAACACGAATTCGTCCACTGAGGTTCGAAGCGCTGGGAAACGATGTTAGCACATTGGAGGATATATTAACTTCCACGAAGTTGGTGCCGCTTAATCCGTTTGGAAAGATTCTGAACAAGTTTGATGACAGCAAGGCTCTTTTCGCTCCTCTACATATGTCATTGGGACGCAGATTTACTTTTCCGCGGTTCACACAATCCATTACTTCATTGGTACAATCACAGCTACGCTCAGCACAAATCGTAGAAGCTACACACACCGCGCACACAATGATCAACTTACTCGTTAACATTGCGGAAGTATACTGCAGACGTAGATTCTACTCATCGAGTTGCCCTTGACTTTCGAAACGACCAAAATACACAATATGCAGTTTCTCAGCTCGTATCTAATCAAGTGACGTAATAAGGTCGGGGTCACATTGATAGCGTTGCATGACCTCACAAGATTTTACTTTCCGAACGTCGCAAATATCACTCATAGGTTTTGAGGTTTTTTGAATTGGATATTAGGTGTTGTTCACATTGCTATTATTAAGATATTATCATCTGGTTATTCACAGTGAGTTTTGGAAAAATTTTGAAATGTGCGAGTGAAGTGTTATATTTTATAAAAGTTATGGTGTATAGTTTCATGTATCACAAAACATATTTACTTTATTGTTGGTTTCTTTCATTTTACTCCTTATAATTTATCGAAGGAGTTTTCGTATGTAAATAGAGTTTGCAGATATGGGTTCAAGGGACGTAAAATATTTACTTACTGTGCAGCAAAGATGTCACAAAATCGGAATTAAGCAAATTTTATAATTCAAAGTAAGTCAGGATTCTAACTTTTTATGTCGCTGAGAGAACACCCCATAGCATGTAAACGTTTGTGCATGAACCTTGCACAAACATGCTGATGAGTCTTGTTTTGCGGAATCCAACTTGTTTAACTATTCGCTCACGACTTTACTGAAGAGTTTTATCAGTTCAAATTATGGTATTAATCAATTTTTTTCAACGTTTTATGTTTCTATTAAATACGAAAAAATAACTGTAATGATTTTTATAGAATAATTTGCCTGAATTTCCTAATTAATAAACCATAAGCAAAGTAAAAGTTGTTTCATTTTATTCTTTTAATTAAAACATAAAATTTCGTTCTGCCCATTGACCAAATAAGCAAAGCTTTATATTATTCCTTTACGTACAGGATCGATTTTTTCAAATCCTAAAACCAAACTTTAAATCACTCATTGTTTTATCAAATATTTTATATTTAGAAAACTACAAGAATTTGTAGTAAAATTAATCGTTTACTTCAAAACGACAACAGAAGACTAATTTGTTAAATTTAATGACATTTTTCAGACTAAATATAATATTACTCTATAATAATGTGTACTTGTATGTTATTTGTGGAAAAAATAGAGTGAAAATAAACGAGAGAGACGAGAGAAGATTGGGGGATTGCACTCTATTCTCTGTCAAAATGTTTCGCGGCACGTATAAGAAAAGAATGCTCATTGTGTGACACCATGAGGTCACCAAATATGTTAGTAAGAGTAGATATCCCCATGGCAGAGAACACGTACCTTATCGAATGTCCCTTGACAATGTTCTTGTTTTGCTGAAGCAAATGTTAGACTCCGATGGTTCCTCATCCAACACGAGGGGCCTTTGAAGGTAAACTAACCTTGTTCAACTCATGTTCACTCACGTACCACAAGTATCCCTCTTGACGAACGCTTCCAGGACACCTCTCGCAAGTGGACATCTAAAGGTTATCCTTGAGTCTAGAGCAGTGGTTCCCGACAAATTTGAGACCCTCCCTTATCTTTAAGTCGTAATAGCAGTGATCTTGCGAATCATTTTTCTATGGTACGTTGCTGAAGGGAGGGTTCCATAGTTTTTTGAGGTGTGATTTTAATTTGGAGTGATTTTATGATTTATTGGTGATTCATAAAACGAAACGAAATCTTAGTCAAGATTCAAGTGATGAAACGAGTTTCATGAAACCACACTTATATAAAATCTTAGAAGGTATACACAGTGTTTCATGACACGCGCAAAATTGGTTTCATAAAAAAGCGTTTCATGCAAATATTGGAGTTAAGTGAGATATGACGAGATCAAATAAAGCTTGAAATAGTGTATTATTTTAGTTTTATGACTAGAAACATTGTTCATGTTACATGAGTGTCAGTATTAGCGGTACATGAGCTCCCGTATTTACGGTTTAAAACTATATTTATTGCTGGCACGCTGTGTAAATTTATAATGAGAACGAAAAGAAGGGTTCTCGTAACACATACGAGAAGAGGGAGCTCTGGCGGAGTTGCCTAACGGCAAATATTACATATTGAAAATGGTTGTGAGATGGCTGATGTCTGGGAGATAATTAACAACTATTATTCCAGAGACTTGTAGAAGATGCTACTGCAAAACTTTACACAGATGAGTACTGCGTGTGATTGGTGTATGTAGTGCTGCTTATCAAGTAGAAATTTTCTTTGTATAGCCGAAAATTTTTATGTTTTCATTTATGTTTTGAAGGTTCGGCCATATGTGCACGACAAAATATTATTTCAAGACCTTCTCGATATGCTGACCGATATGAGTGTGCCTATTTGGTAGGGAGGTACCATTGTTTTTGCGAATGATTTGGCTCTATTTATTCAAAGGAAACTCAAGAATAGAAGTGGAAGACATAGGGAATAGGATATTGCAAATTTGTGAAACTTTTGGCGTACAGAAAAAATCTGGAAATTGCAGCGGAAAAAAACTATTGGAATGGTGTTTGGGATGAAACATGAGAAAAAGGGGAACCAAGTTTGCGAATAAATAGAGTAAGGATCAAAATTAAGATGGAAAATGCTTGTATGTATGTCGGGTTGATGTTAGATTCAGAATTAAAATATCATTTACGTGTGAAATACCTGGAAAACAAAGTGAAAAAAAAAATACTATCTACTATTAAGGACTGGATTATCAAAATTTATGTGGAAAAACGTCAGTTGATACATTTGTATAGAATTATAATTGTACCCATTGTAATGAATGAATGAGTGTAAGACTTGGGCAAAGGTATTGCGAAATGTTCATTTTCGTAACCGAGTGGAAAGGATCCAACGATTATGTCTTTTGCGATTGAGCATGGCCGTATCGCGGGGTACAGTATCAAACGATGCCTTGAATGTACTGTTGGGAATAATGTCTGTCGAGTTGACCATATACAAGAGGGCGTTAAGAATAGCAATGAGGCGAAGCAAAGAATTGCTGTTAGATGGAGAGATAGTTAAAATAGAGGATAAAGACTGGAGAAAAAAGCTAACCAGGATATTACTAGAGGCTTGGCAAATTAGATGGGAGAGGTCTGATAAAGAGAGAACAACGTTCAAGGTTATTCCGAATGTACCGTTTGTAACTCAGCGAAGAAAGTGGTATCAAACAGGTTATAGAATTGCAGAAATACTCACAGGACACGGAGATTTTAAATATTATTTAAAATGGTTTGGAAAGGTATCTGTTGCGATATATGGGTGTGGCAGTGCTCCCGAAACGGTTGAGCATGTATTATGAAAAAGGTATGGTGAAGAAAGAGCGAGATATCTGAGGGAGATGAAGAGAAGTGAATTAATAACAGATATATCATATACTATAATAGATAATGAAAAAGATACGAGGTATTTGGCTCCTTCATTGATGGAATATATCAAATAAAAGAAGCACTGAAAATGTAATGGAGTATGTTTATTGTAGTATTCGGGACTATTGAGTAGACTCAAAGACATTGGGCGACAGAAGGAGAATACAGGATTATCTAGTTGATAGTCATGTAATGTCTCTTAATGATGTAAACATGACTACATAAATAAATAAATGAAAAAAATAATGTTATGTTACAAAATAATGGATTACACATTACAGTAATGCAATACGTTCATGGTAATGGATAAAATGAATTAAATACTAATTTAGAATTCTCCAAGGTGTTCCGCGGATCCCTGGTGGTGTGTAGTAAATTTTTGTGGTCCGCAGAAAAATCTGGGGATTAATTTCCATTTTTATTAAATATAAATAACGAAATTGTCACGAAAAATGGTGTATTATAAAACGCGTTTCTTCGGTGTACATTGCATCTAAACAACTTAAACTTTTAAAGTATAAACTTTATTGTAAAAAGCATATGCAAACTGCGTATGACCTCGTGGGGGATAGTAAACTAAGTTACTCTCCAGAAACAAGCAAGGGACCATCCCATCCGAGGGCAGTGGCGGATTTAATATTTATTTATAAATAAATACGCTCTGTCATCCATTTATTATTCCGAAATGAATTGCAGATTTTATGTGGAATAAGAATTCGAGATTAATTACTCGTATAACAAAAATATTGAAGACATTTTCACCCATGGAAAATCCGCCACTACCCGAAGGAAAATCGGAGAAAAACCCGGGCCACGACGGGGCTACAGATAATGTACGCAACAGCGCCAAGGTTGCGAGCAGTTAAAAGTAAACTATTATAAATAAAAATGATAAAAACAACATGCATAAAGAAAAGAATTAATCAGTGCCTTTACATGTACATAAACGTCTAATTTACTTGTACATGAAGATAATTTTTAATCTTGTAATTCAGTTTTTGACATTATGGATATTAACAATACTGGAATTGGATATGACCTAAACGCAATATTCAATGTAGTATGATTTTAAATCTTTTCATTATTTCATGAATGGGAATAATATAGGTGTATAGAATCGCACAAAATTCTTCGTTTGCCTGTCAAGAATATTTCCCTTAGTATTCGAGATGTGTTATTTGACATAATTTCAAAATGCTTCAACATCAAAGTGACTCTCAAAGACTGCGTCCTCGATGTCCAAAGGAAGGAATAGCAAAATAGAAAGTCATCGCTTGCAGTTTCAGTGGTGCTGATGAAGCCCCCTTGTGATGTTTTCAATTCAGGAAGGATTCGCAAGGCACTACTGAACGGTATCTCTGCTCATGGGGCTCAGCATTCAGAAAAGGAGAAGTGATGTGCCGGTGGCTCTCACTTCCAATGATTTACTATGGAATGAAAAGGAAACTAGTGGACTGTATACAATATCTGGTTTCTCATAAATGTATACTCGACGTTCAAATAATATTCATACATGGGGAAATCCTCCCGATAAGTTTGAACAATCTGGAAGTCCTGATATGCTTTCGTATTGCATACTTCTCTGTCAGTACGAATACTTTTTATACGCTGCTTTTACTCATATGATTTATTTTTAGTGGGTATCGTTTGGAATGATTTTCAAGGAGAATGTTTTTTTCACGTTGTCAACAAACTTACTTTTATTTTTCAAACCTGTTTTTAACAGCACTTTAGGCGTTTTCAGTGGTTCTTAATAAACTTTCCCCATTAGCCAATGATTAAAATACCAAAATGTTAATAAGTACATACTATAAGAAACTGAATAAAGGTAAAATATAATAAGAATTTATTAAGAACTTAGAAACAGGATTGTTGCTTAGAAATACAACAAAAAATAGAATTTAACTTTTAATATTATAATTTTTTCATACAGACAAGAAAGTTGCCGCCCAATTCAGAATTATTTTAGAATAGGTTTTACAAGTTTTCTATTTTTTACATGGGAGTAAGGGCCATTTTCATTACCTTTCTATTTACTGAGTAATAAAACCAATGTAGGGCACTGGGCAGGAACATGTTATTGAATGAGAAATAAAGTTAATGTTACATTTCGTAACATTCCGCTTATAATCTTATGCATCAGTCATCCGCTTTGTAACGAACGATTTCACGATATCTCGTATTACTCAGTCACCCGAGCTTCCATGCAAGCAGAGCTCCGGGAATCCCCCCCTTTTTTTACGCAGCCCAAATCTTCAACGGACATTCTGGATCAGCATTCTAGAAGCTTCTGTTAGTAGTAGCTTAATAAAACCACGGACACTACAGTTCATACATTACGTAAATTAAACTTAAGTTGTAATAAAGATAACAAATTAGAGATATCGAGGAAACTCGGTATATGAAAATTCATATAAATATTAACAACAAATTACATCAAAGAAAGGTGTTATGAAGCCAATAAGAAATTTAACTGCGTATAATAAAAATGCAACAATTGGAAAAGCACAACTAAAGCCCTAAGTATTGTTAATAAATTTGTATAAATATACAGCAATATGTAACATAGATTTATAAGCAATAAAAGTAATTCAGTAAAAGCATGTAACAGAAGATTAGCCTAGAACGGCAACCTTGTAAAACAAGGCGGTTGGAAGCCCACACCGCAGCGTCGGTTCATCACTATCCGCCAGACAGTCGGGAAGGATAGTCGTGCTACGCTATGTAACAGTTCATCTCGGCATCAGAACAGTGAAATATTCATTTATGAGTCTTATACACAAGAGTGATGTTCAGAAAGAAAGTTATAAAGTTATTAAGATGCAACTGATAACAGATAATTATTGTTTTATGAGTTTTATAGAAAAAATAGTGATATTTAGAAAGAAAGAAAGTTATAAAGTTATTGAGAAGCAAGTGAAATCAGTGAGTTGTAGTGAAGAATAACGATTATAAAGAAAATGAAAAAGTTGCAGGAACATAGAAAGTCGATTGAATAGATGATTGAACTCAAACTATCATTTTGTATAAAAGAGAAGTGAAACAATTAATACTAGAAATGCAACGAAAAGTTAATTAAGGAGTTCATCAAACTCAGTGAATACAAGTGGTGCTCCCCTGTGAATTTTCAAATTGCCAACTTCCAGTTGGTAAGGCTCCACATTTCATGTTCTGCTACTATTTGGGTCACGAAAAGCTGCTCGACAGCCGTATAGAAGACGACAAAGGTTTGGCCAATAATTGCTGTTTAAAGTAGTTATACATTTAAGAGCTCTAACGTACCAAATTACTAACCATTTTATCAAATTTAAAGAAAGTTGGCAATTATAGAAACATCCATGAGAATAATCACCATAGTTATTATCAATGAGAATATAAACCATTTCAAGATAATGTATTGATTAAGGATTTTTCTTCTAATTGTAATTGCTTAACCAGAGTGAATTTTAAATGTACAGTCTTTTTTCAGCTCTCAAATATCTATTTGTAGCAGGTAATTTGTTATTAATTTTTTGTATTCAATCTGCTATTTATTTTAAAAACATTTTTTTATGTCTAACTTTCAAGGTAGTGGTCCTCCGGAAATTCAATTTATCTGCCCTTCTCATCATTCGGAATATGGTGTTTTGCTAACGCTATAGAGCTACGTGACATTATTAACGTGGCAATTCACACCATATAGAAAAATCTGATCAAACGGATGAAATGTGCAACGATTTGGTAACTATAGTGCCTCCACAGCCAAGTCATCCCTCGCAGTAATTAGGAGATAAACAAGGTCTGTCCCATAATTTTCGAGAATTTTTTCCATTTTTTTTGCGTTTTAACGTACAGAAGTTTAAAATTCTTCCAAGTATACTCCTTCTGCATCTAGTATTGCTACAACCGCTTCGTCCAGTCCAGCATAGAGCTCCTGGGAGGTGTAATCGAGATCCTCCTCAACGCAGCACGTCGAAGACTCTTTTCCCTCCAACAACTCGTGATGGTGTTCTTTCAAACTTTCCTTCATGTTTGGAAACAGAGAAGTCCAAAACAGAGATGGTCAAAGGGCGTTCCATACTCGCGATACTTAAGAGTCCGAATTTTCTTCTGTCTAACTGTCAGCTCTCATGGTAACCATTTTCGCGCACATCTCCCTCATCCCTAATTCGTCTGTGAAAATGCGGCTAACATTCAATTGCAATCCTCTGCTTCCAGTCTTATATTCAGGCTTTTGTATGTTTGCATTTTCTCGTCATTTACGACAGTTTCTGGGGTTCAGGACTCCCAACCCGCTCTTTGTCGTTTTCTCGGCTCTTCCGGAAAACTTCGTGCAACCAGCAAATTCTCGGCTTGTACATAACTTGCTACCCGAAGGATTCCCAAAATCTTGCTCACCATCTCAGAACCCGGTGTTTAGAGGAAAAGCAAAATGTGATTATAACACTGCTTGATTAACAGCTACATCTTCAATATGGACGCGTCACCAAAGAACATTAAGCTCGAAACACGATCCTCACTGTGTCACTGCCCCGAGACGGCTGTCAAGTAGTTGGCCAAGACCTTCCACCACCGTTCCCGCCGAAAACTGCGTCCCTCTATCTCTTCTGGTTGGTTGGAGAATTTTATTCTCGAAACTTATTTTTATGTTGCCTCATTTGAATGAGCATCTGCCATATCCAGCGACATCAGTGATTGTAGTTTTCGGCGGCAGGTAGTAGATGGTAAATGTGACGAAACTGATTATCAGTTAAAGGCATTGATAAAATATTACGAATGAGTAATTGCTCTAATAAGAGTGGGGTATATAGGTATATTTTATCTTAATTCCGGTGCTTCTCAAACATATTACTCTCAACTTTGTGTTGAATTTTGTTTATTTTGAAACTTATGCTTGAAATTAAAACAATGATTGCTTCTTATTAATACTTCGGGGTGTTGTACCTCTTTACTAAAACGAAAATGAGTGTGATATTGTTCTTCTCATTTTACTTAAAACCATCACTTGGGTAAATTACTTAACTAAAGAATAGGTGCATCAACAATTAAAGCCATAAACAACAATTCTGTTTCATTTTTTTCATACACATCACTCAAGCTATTGACAAAGTTTGGAACGCAGGGTTACTTATGATATTTAAAGAAATCTCTTCACCCCTAGCATATTCTTGAAAGTTTCTGTTAGAAAGAACAACACATACAAGTTTTATTTTCAAATGAAGTATCCAAAATGCAATACACACAATCTAGAGTTTAGTAAGGCACTTACTTTGGACCAAATTCGCGTCCACGCCTACATTAATGAACAAATCTTCATGAAACTGGACAGAGATTTACACCCCGAGAACTTCACAAGATATAATTTTCGTATATAATTGAAAATTTTTGTAATTCGAGAATAATAATCCAATCATCGATGTAAATATTTTTCTTTACTTAAGCTATTATTCGCCCATAAATTGCTTCTCATAAGACTGGACGGTCAATGTTAACATCCGTGGACAGGTTTTGCGCCTCTATCGGGACGACTGTCACCTAATTTAACAAATACTTCAATATACAACCGGCAGGTAGCGCAATAGTATTACACCACCACCTCTACCATTCCTGTTTATGCCAGTCAATCCACCTCATTCCTATGCCTGCAACAATTTCGTTGTTTTCAATATTTATTTAGAATTATTTCCTATCGCTTTTTCAAGTTAATGAAATAATGAACATTGAACAATTTCATCTTCGTATATCACAAACAAGAATCTGAAACCAAAATCGTATATTAAATATTTGGAACTAAATTGACGTGACATTTCGTAGGCACACAGTCAGTCAGAGGCTGCCAGTGCACGATGGTGGTTGTGTTGCATGAGTGTACACAAGAATAACAGCATGCAGTTTTTGTGGACCAAAGGACTGTCCACAGAAGTCCAGTGCGAAATGCATCACAAGTATGGTGATAAATATTTCTCATGGTAAGCTGTTTTCAATTGGATCCAGAAGTTTAACAAGGGAAGGCAAAGCATCAGAGATGGGGATTTGTGCTATTAGATATTACTTCCTTTCCTTGTTTTTTCGAAAATAAATGTGTTCATCCATGAAATTATTGACAAAAATTCAGAGAAATTGAAGAAAGAATATGCACAATGTCTAGACAAACTAGTAATTGCGAAGAATATTTCCAACTTTGTCTATTGGCTTCAAGTATTGTACACATTGCCTAGGAATTGTTCACAATGCATGAATTTCCTACATCACCGGTAATATATACACTTTCGTCATCGTACCTCGTATTATATAAAGCGTTGCTAAACAGTAAGTTTTGATATTAGATGCAAACAGAAAAATGACATATAGAAAAATTAATCAAAGCCCTCACATGTAAAACTGAAATAAATGTCAAACGAGAAAGACAAATGGGGATTATATAAGTGAATTAGACAGCGAATTAAAAATATTTTCATGCATATTTATTCATTTTTTTGTGTCAATAATCTTAGTGAGAGGAAAAATATTTCGTGGCATAAGATAGACGCTTTCGTATTCTCATTTGCTCCTTATTGAAAGGAGACTGATAAAAAATTGAATTGTTGAAGGTAAATTGCCGATGACTAAAGCGAATAATCTAATTTTCGTCTTTTTTAATATGACATTAGATTATCAACCGTCGAATTTTTACTTTCCAGTTTCAGTATCGGGACACGCCGATGGAAAAATGGAAATTNAATAAATTACAATAGATTTTACTGTCAACTCGTCACATGTCAATGTGAAAAGAGTAAATCTTTTTTTGTAGACATAATAAAAGTCGAAATGTTGGTGATCTGATGGATGATGAATTTATAATCATAACTTAAGAATTCATATCCATATTCAAACACGTGATCAAGAATTTCTATTAACTTATTAATCACGATAAATATATTTTAGGATGATTTGTGTTCTATAGTCCAGTAGACAGGGGAATAAAAGAGGCTAATCCAGGAAAAAAATAGAAGTTCTTTTCTCAATTGATTTTTATGTTTTCGGAGTTGTTGAATCCGAATTTCGACTTTTTTACCTCGTAAACCCTGTGCGTTTTATAAAACAATTTAAAACTTCGAGAAATGCACTGTTTTGTTTTTTGTTTATAACTCGAAAAGTACGCGCTTTTAGAGAATTTTTACAATTGCAAAATTAATGTACATTAAAGTTCCTAAAAAATAACACTATAGTTTTTTGTCTGACGAACAGACATCGTGCTATGGCGTTATGAATTTTGACCAAAATTTTGAAAAGGACCCCCAAAACCGCTTTTTCTGATGTCGATTGCTTACATCTCAAAATTTACACACTTTTTGAGAATACTGTGCAACGCAAAAATAAACTACAATAAATTTATTTCAAATTATGTCTTTTGTAAAGTGTTTTTCGTCACATAAACATTATAGGCGTTAACTTTCGGTCAAGTGAACCCGGGACTCCTGATTGATCGCAGGGGTGTTAACCACTATACCACCCGTTCGCCTTCCACAACTCTATGCCATTTCCACCCAGACCTAAAACCCGGAAGACCTGAGAGACATCCCCATATCGNATACTGTGCAACGCAAAAATAAACTACAATAAATTTATTTCAAATTATGTCTTTTGTAGAGTATTTTTCGTCACATAAACATTATAGGCGTTAACTTTCGGTCAAGTGAACCCGGGTTCTTTGCTTTGATCGCAAGGGTGTTAACCGCTACACCAGGCGGTACACTATGCTGTGTGCACTTTACTACCTGTTTCACACGTACCTACGTGTTAAGGTTCGTTATGTACATATTTCTTCCGTGTACTCTACACGTGGAGAATATATGTGATAACTTTCGTGCAAGTGAAAATGGCTACCAGCCGGTACTAGAAATATGTACATAACGAACCTTAAAACCTGGTGTAGCGGTTAACACCCTTGCGATCAAAGCAAGCAACCCGGGTTCGAGTCCTGGCTGGTCGCCATTTTCACTTAACCGAAAGTTATCACATACATTCCCCACGTGTAGGGAACACGGAAGAAATATGTACATTATAGGCGTTAGTCAACACTTCAGAGCGCGCTTAAGTTCTTTCAAAATATCTTATTTAAAATAATTTCATGGTACACAGAATTAATATGTAATAGTTTAAGTAGTTGATTAATTNGCTAACACTGTCTCATTCCCGCACGCCATCGCAAACCCAGAACATTGTCTAGCCTAAGATGCGTCACTTTTAGTCTACGGTGCCAGTGAACTTGGATTGAAAGTGATTTGTGTTATCGGTAACAGTACAATATTTTTGTCATTAGCCAGTTACGCAATAAAAAAAACAGTTATTCATATGATGCGGGCTATAAATTGAAAGTAATAGCACACACAGAAGAACATGGAAACAGAGCAGCTGAGCGGAATTTCTGCCCTTCACCAACAGAAAAAAAACATTGGCGATTGGCAACTTAGTAAAGAACTGTACAAAATTAGCAAGACTAAATGTGCAAATAGAGGACTAAATGAAAAATGGCCAGAACTAAAGGATTTAATACAAAAATGATTCAAATACACGCTCGTGAGCTAGCGCAACACTGGAAATTAACAGACGTTACGGTTGAAATTGGTTGGTGCTAAAGTTTTATGAAGCGTCATGCGAATTAAAACCAAAATATCCAAGAAAATGCCGCAAGAGTGTAAAGAAAAATAATATCTTTTCATCGCTATATTATTCAACATCGAAAGAAAGCCAGTGTGGAACTTAGCCAAATAGTAAATATGGACGAAATTCTTTGACACCTTATGTGCCGAGTAACAGAACTGTTGCCATGAAAGGTGCTAAAACTGTAACTATAAAATCAAGAGGACATGAAAACATGCACTACACTGTTGTCTTTTCATGTTGTGCTGAGTGTACTGAACTTAATCCAAGGATTATTTTCAAACGCAAAACAATGCCAAAACCTTCTGAAATCCCGCCAGATATTGTTGTTCACGTACATGAAAAGGATTCGATGAACGAGGCAAGTATGAAAATATGGATTAACAGAGTGTGGGCGAGAAGGAAATGTGTTTCATTTAAGAAGGGTTCGCTTCTTGTGCTAGATCAGATTAGTAGTCATTTGAAAAAATTTGTGAAAGAGAAATTGAGACAGGGAAATACAGAGCTTGCTGTTATTACGGAAGGACGTACATAACAATTGCAACATCTTGATGTCTCCATAAATAAACCATTAAAAGTGTATACGAGAGAGAAATGATGGATGAAACCTAACATGAATTCACGCCGAAGGGAGCTTTAAAACCACCTACAATCAAACAAGTGCCTCAGTAGGATAAAACAATCGTGGTCTAGAGTGAAAGAAGATATTATTGTTAAATCTTTCAAAATGTGCGGCGTAAGAAACTCGCTCGATGGCAGTGAAGACCATTTTATATATGAAGAAGACAACGATGAAGAAGAAGAAATTTCAGATGACGATTTTCAAGGATTCTAAATGTCATCTCGGTTTTATAAACTAAGAATTTTTTAGTCTTGCTATTCTATCTAATAATAATAATGGTATTTTCTTTTTAAATTGCGTAAAAATTAAGGTGCGTATTATAGTCTGTAGCGTCTTATAATCAGTAAAATACGGTGTAGTTTGTCTCTTCAGGTACTATTATTCTATTGAAATGTATATACTATTAAATATTCTATTTCCTCTTCTGGAATCTTGTTGTGCTAGTACGTATTATTTGAGACAATATTTCCATATTTTATTACATGCAACTATTTTATTATGGAAGTAGATGGTAATATAGTTTTTACGTAGTATATTGATGCAATTTTTCACATGTAAACCTACACAAGCACAGCAAAGGGATCGTTGGTGATGTTAGGAGCAACTGCCACTTGTATAGGGAGGTGGGAACGTGAAGCTTAGATCACATTATTGTTGGTTCATTATTATTGATCTTTAAAATTCAAGCAGAAAGACGGAATGAAATTCCTTACCACCATGAAGTGTTTAATACAAGTTTACGGTCGAACCGTTGTTATTAATCCCTCCATTCTCTTTCGGAGAATAATTATTTCAAAGGAATCACATGAAGATATCGAGAAGTTCTTGTAACACTGTTCCTATCCAATGTAATGAGAGTGGCATGAGAAAAGGTTCCCAATCAAGTATTTACGATGCATTAAAATCCGCCAAAGAAACCACAATTCTGTAACACGGTAGATTTCGGTTGTTTTATTGCACGTGCAGTGTACTCAAGAGGAGTGACATTGGCAAGTATTTGTGACATATACGTTGAGTAAGTAAAATCCAACTGCTTTTGTAGTTTTTGATAGACACTATAATTCAGAAAAAAAAGTTGTAGAGTCATAGATCGCTAGAGGAAGTCAAGCAAAAAATCCCATCGATCAAAAGATCAGTGTCACAGCGTTGTCCACAGTAATTCAAGAAAACGTCGCGGGCCAACTCAAGGAACTACGTCAAATGATTTTCATGTTGACTTTAAAATTCAACATTAACTGCAAACAGACACACGAAGACGCAGACAGGCTGATCGTTGTCACTGCCAATAGCCTGGAGCCTGATCACGACAGTGACAGTTGTGAGAGAAGATATAGATCTTCTGGATATCATAGTATGATTGGGTCCTCCTGACAACGTATACTTCTGGAAGGCAGGGAAAAGAAAAGTTCCTTTATTGTTAAACAATTCTTCAGGGGCCATTGATAAAAGTCTTGCTGATCACGTGTTTCTTCTACACGCTATGAGTGATTATGACATTACATCCGCTCTGTACAACTACGATAAAAGAAAATGGATCCTTTTCCCGATCTTTACAAAAACGTTAAAGGTCTAATGACCTCGATGTTGCGAGCCGAGATAAAACCAATAAAAATAATAAAGAATAACCGTCTTCTCGACCAACGATCTTGACCAACGATCAAGATGTTTGCGGACCCCAAAACCTATCTTGAGGAAATTGTCAATTCAGGAGAACAATTTCTCCTTGATTTGTACGGTCTGGCAAATTCTAGGTCATTAAACAAATTAAGGTATAGGCAATACGTATTTTCGGCATGTAAGGTGACACCTAGTATTGCCTCACTTCCCCCTCCTGAAGCAGTAGCACGGCGAGCTTCGCGCAAAATGCTATATTCTACCATGGGAAGCAATGACTAAGAAATGGAAAAAAAAATCTGAATAATAAGGATGGACACTAAAGAACAACAATTTGTTGCTAATCACTTTCTGGGAATCCCCCGCACCCTGCAAACTTCTCCTGTTTATATTCTGCGAATTGCAAGAAGGATTGCAAAAAGGCTGGTTTATTTTGTTTAATGCTGTATGTCAGAGAGACGAACCTCGTCATCTGCTGTGACGTAGCCGCCACTACCGTCGCTTCTCTTCACAGTCGTGAACAATAAATCTGCAGTGTCGGCACGGCTAACAATGTATATGTAGAGGACAAGCAACGACACATCTTGGGATATCTCTTACCTGACCAGCGAATGACCATTATGTTCTTTTGACGGTGACCGATCATGCGGACCTTCTCCAATTCCCACCTCAACTGTCGGAAGCATAAGGTTGTTAGAATTGGGGACTGATCACGACTGAGCTCTTTCCTCCTAGCTTTTTCGCCTTCCGTCATGACCTCCAGCAGTGCCGACACTGGATTCAGGATGACGGCCAGTCTCTCGGCTTCACGTGTGCTGTAAGTGATCATGTAATAAATATACGTCTACTGAAAGACATTCTTTCGTTTCTTTCTCCTAATCGCCTACCTTAGATGTGCTCCCACCCTTGTCAGATAAGCTCTCAGCTCGGTCTCGAAAATTGCCGTCAGGTGTCTGGTAAATCTCTCTCAGGTAGTGGAAGCAAACTGACTGCTATATCCCTGGGGTAGCTAGTTTTTGGTTTTGTCTTCTCTTTATATTTTTTTCTCTGTCCCACAGGAATTAACAGGTAAAGAAAAAACTAAAGGAGTGCGTTTTTTCAATTTTTTTTGAAGTTTTATAAAAACGCACAGCGTTTACTTGGCAGTAAAGTCGAAAATCATAAAAAACATAACGGAAATCTGGACAGCAATTTGTATTGACAAATCGATAGCACCCAATACTACACGAACATTTTAAATTTTTTGTGCAGTTGAGAAATATTAAGTATACTCAACAAACGGTATTAAATTTAAATAAATACGTTTTTTATATTTCGGCAGGAGGATCTTAAAAATAATAAAGAGAAATAAGTCTCTAGCATCAAACTGTGTGTATACTTCTGAAATTATAAATACATATGTAAATAAACAACATAATGGAATAACAAGAAAATGAATCGATACCATGTCCTTCAATGTTACACTATAATCTTCTCGTATCTCAGATATTCTTTTTACTGTAATACGTACTTGGTACGTCTATATTTCCTTTTGTTTTCCTGCGTACGTACGTCAGAAACTCGTATTTATATTTAAACATGTGATTTCGATCATTGCTATGGTAGGTTCTCCAAGCAAGGAGTGTTGGAATAAGGTGTTACGATGAAGGTATAATCCTGAAATAAAACCTTCGTTAAACTCTCTGCGACTTAGGGTTGTGAATAAGTTTTAACACCAATTTATACCAGGAAAGTGCACAGAAATGTACTTAATTTATTGAAGATCTCTCAACAATTTTCCTTAGATAAATTGAAATTTTAAACAATTTCTTCCCTATATTGAGGGTTAGTATAAGAATAAAAATCCACAACTATTCTCAGGTGAAAAGTGTATACTGGTGAGCAGCAAACATTTCATTCAGGTACTGAAAATCGTCTGATCTTTACCAAGGATTATAAATAAACTTTAATGTCAAAAAGGCAGTCGCAAACTGCATATGATCACGTGGGGGGAATAAACTAAATTACTCTCCGGAGACAAGCAAGGGACTATCCCATCAATTCCGACCAAGCGTCCATGGGCAGTGACGGATTTAATACTTACAAAAGAAGTTATTTATAAATACTTAGTGTTTTCCATTTATTTATCAAAATAAATTGTAGATATTAGTGCAGGAAAATTCGAGATTAATAAAACAAAAGTATTAATTCCATGGAAGAATTATATATTCTCCCTCTCCTTTGAATATACATTTCTGAAATAGTTGTTTTGTTATTAAAATTGCTCTTCTGCATTCGAAAGGCCTTTTTTGTACACAACACTGGTAATAAGGTTAATATTCATTGTCCTGGCGTGTAAACAACTCTTAGCCAAAGAGATCTTTATCATTCATGAATAATTTTTTATAATTCCCTTTCCAAAAATCTGAAAGATATTAGTAAATTGAATTTTTTTAAATCAGCTGTTAAAATTATTTCAATGCGCTATTGTATCTATAATGTGAAAGATTTTACAGATCTTAGTAAAAGAAGTTAATAAGAGTTTTAATTTCCTATTAAATATTGTTTTCCGTTTGCCTAAGAATAGTGTAGTTCATTTTAATTTTTCTTATACTTTGTCACGTCATTCTTATAGTTCTCGAGATCCCGATTTATATATTTATGATTTTTTATGTTAATAATTGTTTTTTTCTAATCGTATGCAACCTTGGCACGGTTGTGTACATTACCTCTATAGCCCCATCCTGGTCCGAGTTTCTCTCCGTTTTTCCTTCGGGAAGTGGCAGTTTTCCAAAGACGAGAATGTCATTGAATACTTTTGTTATTATTAATGTCAAATTTTGACTGCTCGCTATATCCATACGTCATTTTGTAATTTATAAATTGGAGTTCGGAATTTATTCAATTTTGTTTTTTATAAGTAATTAATACGTCACTGCCGTTTACCCCTTGATCAGAATTGATGGGATGTTCCTGTTCTTGTCTCGGTTTATTATCACTCTCGTTGTCCTGCACAGTTATTTACTTCTTTTTTGACAATAAAGTTTATTTATATAGTCAATTTATTTCCCATGATAAGGCGATAGTATAATTCTTAAAATAACACCCGTAATCCAGGGTCGTTTTAAAAAACAGATACAACAAATATGAGATTAGGATTTATATAAATTAGAACCNTGGTCGTTTTAAAAAACAGATACAACAAATATGAGATTAGAATTTATATAAACTAGAACCATTATGAAATAAAAGAAATCTCTCACCAATATACTTAAAATCCTGCAAAATTCTGCATTATTTATCGAAGTTCGTCAAGTAGATATTCACCTTCGTTGTTGAGAAGCTCGTCATATGGGTCCCGTCATGTACGTAGAAAGCCGGTTTCCCCTTCGTTATCAGTATTCCGTAACAAAACTTTCTAAGAGTCATCCGAGGCGTTAGAAATCCCTTGCATGCAAATCCCGTCCTTGCAATTAGGATTCCGAGAAAGGCAATCGACCACTTTACAAGTTATCAGAGAAACAGGAGATACTAATAGAAGATATTAACATAAACATAGAGAAGGAGATAATGAACAATAACAATCAAGAATATCTAAACTTAATAACAAAATTTAAAATGATACAGATTATATTGGAAAACACAAGAGAGGAAATAAGAATAAATAAATTAAGTGAATCATGCATAGATCATAGTGCAGTAAGTGGAGAATTTAATAAAATTAAACTAATTATGATACACACTAAAATATCTGATCACTATGCAGTAGGAATACATATGAAATGGAAAAAGGATAAAATAGAAAGAACAGGTGAAAAGAATAAAGAAATGCAGATAGATAAGAAAGAATTGAAGGAAAATTTAGAAAATTTAGATATAGAAAAATTAAAAACACTTATAGCAAATGATATATATGAAGAAATAGTAATGACATTCAAAAAATCAATGAAAATGAAACAAATAAGGAGTAAAAAAAGGGTCAATATTAAACCACGGATAAGCAATTAAATAATAGAAATGATGAATAAAAGAGACGAGTTGTTCAAAATTAAAAAAAAAATACTGAAGGTAGAAATGAAAAAAAAAGATATTAGGGAAAATATAAGGAGTTAAGGAATAAAATAACATCCAGAATTATTCAAAAAAAGAGAATATAACAGAAAACAGATAAATGAAAACAAAAAAGATAATACAAAAATATGGGATACCATTAATCAATTACTGGGAAGGCAAGGAAAAGAAAACATTGACGATAAACCTGGAAAACAACGTAACCCTACAGGAATTCACAGAGGAAATAGCTACAGCATTTAAAGGGAATATTGAAAAAAATATACATAACTGTGATAGAAAATTAGGAACGGATGAAAATCAAATGATGCAAAACTCGATTTACATCCCTGAAATAACGAACTCGGAAATAAAAAAGATTATAAATAAACTGAAGAATAAGAAAGCACCTGGAATTGATCTCATTAAGTTAGAAGATAAAAAACAAAATGAAAAAATAATGATTCCCTTAATTGAACTAATCATTAATAAAAGTATAGAAGAAGAAAGATTTCCGAAAAATATGAAAATGGTTGTTGTAAGACCAAAGGTGGAAATTGGATAGATTTTAACAATTTCAGACCTATCTCATTATTATCAACAATAGGGAAAATATATGAAAAATACCTAATGGAAACATTGTATAGCTTTGTAGATAAACATAAAATCATCGAGAAAAATCAATTTGCATACCAAGCAGGGAAAGTTTCAATTGACCTGCTGGAGAAAATGGGAAATAAAATTAATGGAAAACTAAACGAAGGGATGCAAATATTATTATCAATAGACCTATCGAAGGCCTTTGATACGATGGATAGAGAAAAATTGATGGAAACAATAGAGAAGATGGGAATGAGAGGAAAGATGAACAAGATATTGGAAAGTTACTTGCAAAACAGAGAATTCATAGTGAAAATTAGAAATTGTTATAGTAATAACAAGTTATTAAAGACAGGAATACCCCAAGGTAGTTTTTTGGCGCCTTTACTCTTTATAATGTACATCAACGATGTCACAGCATGTATAAAAAGTTGCGCATATTACGGATATGCTGATGATTTTCTAAGCTTAGCGTATAGTAAATACGTGTATAAGGCCAGAGATAATTTACAGGAGGACTTCAATAAATTTCAAACATGGTTTCATGATAAGTCCCTGATAATGAAGGGAAAAAAACTAAGGTAATGCATATTACCTCAAGTACAAGAAAAAGAGTGGTAATAAAATTTGGCACCATAATGAAAACTGCTTACACAATAAAATAGAGAAATGTAAATGTGATTATAAAATTGAACAAGTAGATAAAATCAAATATCTAGGCCTAATATTTGATAATTTTTTAAAATGGAATGAGCTTATTAAGGAATTGGTAAGGAAAATACGATGGTGTTATTGGAAAGTGTTAAAAATAGAATTTTGTTTTGATNGCCTAATATTTGATAATTTTTTAAAATGGAATGAGCTTATTAAGGAATTGGTAAGGAAAATACGATGGTGTTATTGGAAAGTGTTAAATATAGAATATTTTTTGGAAAAAGTAACCCTAAAAATCATATACCAATCATTAATAGAATCTTTATTAAGATACGGAATTGGCATATGGGGATCTGCATCAATATCGTATGTAGCCCCCTTACAATCTCTACAGGATAGGGTTATTGGACTAATGGGTGGTGAAGATATGAGGGTACAAGATATTTACAAAGAATTTAATGTTCTAAATGGAAAACAAATGTACTTACAGCAAATTATAATTAAGCATTAATAAAAAAGAAATATTAAATAAGGTACAACATGAATATGGGAATAGAAAAAAACAAGTATACCAAATACCCATAACCTTTAATAAATACGGGAAAAGAACGATTGAAGTTATGGTGCCCAAAAGCCTAAACAAAATTCCTGACACAATAATAGAACTACAAAATAAATATAAACCAGAAAAGGAACTTAAAAAGTGGTTAATAGAAAATTTTCAAAAATTAACATAAGAATGTAAAATGATAAAGATGGGGAAAAATATTAATAAATAGAAATAAATAAAAATAACAAAGGTCAAAGTATTTAAATAAATAAACTTAGGCACAATAAACTAAAAATTAAAAGAGAGAATAAGTGTAGTAATAAAAAATATAAAAAAATAAAAAAATTCTTTGGCTGAAGATAAATGATAAAATTAAAAGAAGTAGAGAGGAATGAGGAAAAAATAAATAAAAGGGGGGGGGGAAATACTGCTGCTGCTACTACTACTATGTGAATTATACTGGTAGCGGATTAGTAGGCAGATAGCTAATTTACTACTAATAAAACTACTACTAATACTGCTACTCATGTTAGTAGGAGTAACATAGATAGTGGATATATAGCCTAGAAATATAAAAAACTATTACACTAATCATATGGGACGGAGACTAAAATAAATATAAGTATATAAAATTTCGCTCACTACGAAGTAAATATAAAAAGAGTAGTACAACTCCCTTTGACAAGCTACTACGGTAACTTAAAGTGAGGGAAAAGTTATGTTTCTAAATTGGAGTACTACTAAATAATGAGATGACTGAAAAACTAGAAAATATAAATTAATCAAGAGTTTATACAAAGTTATTCATAGAGTCTTTAATTATTGAAGGATTTTAGTAAAAATTTAATGATTAAATAAATAGGATTTCTGAAAAAGTTAAAATAAAATAAAAATAAGTAGAATAAGTAAAAATAATGTATGTACAAAATAAATATTGCGCAAGCAATTTAGATTTTTTTTAAAATAAGAAAAATGTTGGATAACAGTAAGTGTATATTCAAATTTAAATGCATTAATAACTAGAATTGTAAGAAAATTAATTACGTTTAAGAACAATTTCGAGAATTGTCAAAATTGTGTAATGTGTATTTTGTAAAAGAATTAAAATTGTGAAAAGAAAAAGATTATTGAAATAGATAAAACAAGATGGATAAACAAGATAAATATTGCGCAAAAACTTTAGGATAAAGATTTAAAAAATGTAATAATATTGAAATTTCATAATATGAATAAAATTTGTTGTTACTATTGAAAATGGGTAGTGTCGTTATAATTTGTCGTTAAATGTATTATTCGTGAGAATGTGAAGGATATACATGTAAAAAAAAATTATTCTAAACAAAATTTATAAATATTGTATCATATTTATGGAAAATAAAGAAACTTGTAAACTTGTAACTGAATTCATTGCCAAATCTTTCGAGTCTAAGCAATACACCCTAAATGTTTTTTTACACAAATCACAGGTCTTCGATAGGGTCTGGCATGAGGGTTTACTCTATAAAATGAGACTGTTAGTAGTACCCATGTACATACAGAATATAGAAAAAAGTTTTTTAACAAATAGGACTTTTACAGTATGAGAAACGGCTCTTATTCTAAGCCACAAAATATCCTTGCCGGAGTACCTCAAGGCTCCGCCCTCTCCCCTCTCTTTCTTTCCATTTATACGTCTGATTTTCCCAAATTTGTAAATTCGTAAATAGTCCTTTTTGCCGGTGATACAGCATTATCAACTAACAATACATTCACTGGTGAGACCAGCTTCGAGGATGACCTACTTACCTTCGTAGAATGGACAGATAAATGTAGATTAGCTCTAAATCCCACTAAATCGCAAGCAAAAATATTTTCACTGCAAAAAATTCCTGTTAATATCCTTAAAAACTGATAACGAGGACATATCCTGTGTTGATTCAAACACTCACATAAAATACTTAGAAATACATTTAAACATAAAATTAACCTGGAAGGCACATACAAACGCTATTGCGTTATCGGTTAAGAAAAAACTATCTAAATTATACCCATTATTAAATCGAAACTCATCACTGAGAACAGACACGGCGTAATCCATATTCCATGCCATCATACGACCGTCCACGACTTATGCCTGTTCAATATGGGTAGGGGCAGCAGAAACGTCTTTCAAGAAACTACAAGTCATCAAAAACAAACCCTTAAGATGTGCACTGAAGACTCTTTGGTTCGTATCTAATGAACAAATCCATAGAGAACTAAACATTAAACCGTTGAGAGAACATATTAGTAAATTGACATTAACACTCTAGTCCAGCCTTCCAAGCTCCCCTCCGTCCCATTTAATCTACGAAATTCCTTAAGAATAAATAGTAGGATCAAATCTCGATATCAAAATGAGACTTTCAAACCATCCTAGCACTCAAAAATTACATTACACTCAATAGTTAACCCTACGTAAAATTATGATTATTGTATAAATTAATTATAATGATTCACTGAAGGTGTCTCATTAGCATTACTCACACTAATGTACTTACTGTCTCGTGTATACTTGGAAATTGTAATTTTAAATTTTAATTCAAATGTGTTTTTAAACGTACTTCTGTTGTGTAAATTTATATATTATGTATTTTTAAAAAACCCTTGTATAGCAGATCTGGTCCTGGTTAATAAAAAAAAAAGAGAAATCCCTCACTTTCTGGCATCATAGGACTTTGATAGTTTGAAGACAGATATGTTCCGAAACTATACAACTTTGTTGAAAATAGATCTCGTCTTAACTGCGCAAGTAGACTGTATTTATTTTTTAGAATTAAAAGTTTATGAATTAACTAAAAATATTAGAAGTCACACAGAATTCAGTTTGGGTTGGCTAAATGTAATTCAACCATTAAGAATAAAGGCACGCAATAAAGAATAAACGACAACTTAAACTAAATTCTTGGTGAAGAATTCAAACTTTTGTCACAATAATAACTTTTCCATTATTTATTAACTCTTGTAGTTCACAGCACTCTTGTAGTAAATCATTTGTTACTTTAGTGAAACTCTCACGAGGTTATGAATCACCTAAAACCCGTAAAGAACTGTAATATTCCAAAAGATCAAAATCGTATTGTATTAAAATTAATTAATAAATCTACATATTATACGTTTTTTAATTAATTACACAATCAGTTAGAGCAGGGTTTCCCAATCTATGTTCCACGGAACACCAGTGTCCCATGGCAAGTTAGAAATTGTTCCGCAGAAAAAATTGAAAAACGTAATTAGTGCAGTGCAAATTTCACATTTTTTCGCAGATATGAATCATCGCGATCATGTACTCATTATATGTTATGATTATGTCATGTTACAAAGACTTAGCCGCAAAACTTATTTACCAACATTGTTGTATCATTTTTCTCTAAAATTCATTAAATGTCAAACCGGAAACAATAATTTATTTCCTGTTATACTGAGAAAGCTTCAATAATAAAAAAGTATCACATTAATTAATGGAGCACGACATTGAACGCTGTTAGAGGTTAGATTGCAACTAAATAAATAAATGTCATTTATTAAACATAAAAAAATGTTTTTACTACCTTAGCATCTAATCTTAGAACTCTACTTCTGTTTCGGAATGCTAGAACTAGAACATAAATATAATGTTCCGTGAAATTATTGAAACATCTAAGGTGTTCCGTCACTCAAAAAGTTTGAGAAACCCTGAATAAGAGGGATCGTCGATGGGAAGTTCGACTAGTCCACTTTCGTCTCAATTCGTATCACGTGATCTCAAAAGTTCATGTCTTTATAAATTAATTTTTTTTTGCTACATTTAGCATAAAAATAAATAGAAAGGAACTGAGGTAAGTCTTGGCGCCACGTTGGGACGGCCCTTGCTGTTCAACTGGTTTCATAAAAAACCTATTCTGTGCGAGTATTAGACAATTTTTCAGATAATCCTCTTGTGAAAAATATTGCCATGATGTACAGGTTGGTTGACAAAGCTATATTGCTGTCTTATAATTTCTTTACATTCTAATAACATTGATTTTGGTACAACAATCTTACAAGCAAATTATTATTCAAAAATGTTTATAATGGAATATGTAATAAGGCAAATATACTTTCTTACTAATACGAAACATCCTACAACCAAAATAAAATAATTCAAAAACACAGATTAGTAGAAAAAGTATTTTTCTAGTATTTTCATACCATAGAACAATGTTCCCAATTTAAAGTAGATTTTTCTCCAGGAAAGCAGGGTTGTTGAGTAACATGAAGAAACAATCTCAGTATCTTTTGCTTAGGGGGAAAGATGCAATAGACAAAATGTCTTTGCATAATGATTTTTTTAAAAAAATATGTTCATTTTACTATACAGTACAAAGGAAAAGTAAATTAAAAACGTGAATGAAAGAACATCAACGTAACATAAACAAACAAAAGTTTAAATGTATATCATTCAGTAAATTAGCATGGTGTTTTAATACTAGATTGGGAACCAAATTACTACAATTGTATTATTTCAGAAATGTCACACGAAACATTTACTATGTACACAGTGAGTTTACAAACTGACATTGACCTCTTATCCAAAGTTTATAGTTGTAAATTTCAATTGTCTGCTGCAATGGTTTGTTTTTCATGATATTCGTTTTTCTTTGAAATTGTGTTATTTTGTTAACTTGTTTTTCTATTTGTTACTAACATAAAATTAACACATTTTTCTACAAAAGATATTATAAAATATAATGTCTTGAAATCCGCTGTTAAAAAACTACATTTTGCACCAGTGCTTCTACACTGTAAAAGAATTTATTGATTTTAATAACAGTTAAATCCGTCTTGTACTCTATCACGCCATTGCTGTAGTACTTTTTAAATAACTTATAACAATTTCATAGACTATTTTCTGGCTTGATTGTTGTGTCTTATGATTCATATTATTTAGTTTTATGTGTACTCAACTTTGGCATGGTTGTGTCCATTAATTCTGTAGCCCCAACCTGGCCCGGGTTTTGCACCGGTTTTCCTTCGGGTAGAGGCGGATTTATTATGGAGGTTCTCTAGGTTTTTTTCTAGGGGCATGTTTATAGTAATAATAAATCGCGAATTTGGTGTTATTTCAATTCTTAAACACTATACTCAGAATAATCTATAGTTCGATAATAATTTGTACTGTAAATATTTGCGTTAAATTACAAACATATTGACATTCTATTAGTATTATAACTCACAGCTAACTTTTTATCTTATCTAGAAATTTTTGCTGAAATTTTTGAATTCGCCTCTGCTTTAAAACCCTTGATCGGAATTGATGGGATGGTCCCTTGCTTCCTTCCGGAGAGTAAAATTAGTTTGTTGTCATCCACGTGGTCTTACTGTTTTTTGACTGTTTCATACGAAGTTTGTACTTCTTTTTAGACAAATTTATTAATATTATACACTCCATTAACTTGGCGATGGCAGTAATCAACTAATGAAACGTCGTGAAATTCAATTCAAATTTGTCTATTAAAAATGTCAAAATAAATATTTTCACTTTATTATTATGTTAGACGCAAATAAGAACTGAAAAAAATTATTTCAAGGCAAATTCCTAAAATTTGTGTGTTTCATTGTTTAATAAATTCATGATGATTTAATTGCATTTATATCAAAAAATTAGGTGTATTGCAGATGAATTCTAGATTTAAAATGAAAAAAAGTCATGAAAAAATACTCTCGAAAGTTCTCGGATCTGGTTGTATCTATATAACTGTCCTCATTGCTGTTACAGATTTACTTGGCTTAAACGTGGAGTAGTTTCGTTGAATCTAACCAGCGCTCTTCTCACTTAGCGAAGCTGAGTGTGATCCAATCGACGACTGAATCCACAGCGAACCACTTTCCACAGGAGTAACACAGTTTTATGACTTTTTATAATACTTCCAACACGAACGGTGGGAAATTTTCCTATGAATTAGGAAAATTATATGAAGACGAACTAATGTAGAATTATTTAAATGGAATATAAATTTCCTAATTCATAAGAAAATTATATTACATTTCAAAAATTTTAAATTTTTTTCGTCTTTATATTGTGTATTTACTTGTCATATGAAAACAACTTGACTATCCTAAATTTAACTCTAAATATATCCAGTTTTGAACTCCTCATACATCATCAAATTCTCTCAAAACCTCTTTGATACTCCTAAGATACCTTGACAACGAGAGATCCGATACAAATATTTCGTCTTCAATTATTTTTCGTTCATCACTTTTAACTCGAGAAAAGTAATTCGAAAATAACTAGTCACTCATCAATAATAAATACTTTATCTTTTTAACATATTATTTGTGCATATAACGCTTTTCATTAGCCCTGTAATAGCTAATACTATTTATTTCTATTTTGAAAAGTGAGGTTCAGGAAAATATATAAAACGCGAAACAAAGAATTAAACCAAGAATAAACAAATTGATGGTATCCTGCGTCGAAGGGAACTGCTAACACTTGATGCAAAGTATTTCTGTATGCATTTTTAATATTATTATTATTATTATTATTCTTTGCATATTTTGTGCATAGTCTTTGCATGCTTGACGGACGCTTCGTTCCCGACGGTCCATAGACAGAAATTCCTAATTATTGAGTAAATATTCTGCACTATTTGTAATAAAACAGATAAATTGTGATTTAGAAAAAAAATATTGCCAAAATAAAAACAATACATTGGGAAATCTGCGCGTACTCATTTTGTGTGTAAATATTGTTCGTTGGGTTGTATTCCATTTTATGGTATCACAATAAAACCTAAAATGTCGAACATCTTCAGAAATTACGTAAAAGACATTTAAAAATTTAATTTATTCATCGATACTTCAGTGTTAGTGATCTACACGGTATTACAGTGTTACAATATTTTATTGCACATTTATCGCAACAAAAAGAAAGAACAGGTAAGATACATAATTAAGGCCAGTGTTACGTATAACTTATAATAATGTGTGTACATTGCTGTATCTCTTTATATCTACGTACTATATTTCGCTAAATAGAAACATTTATTCGTGTAGTCGTATATAGGATGGCCACTAAACATTTATTGGGAATTTAAAATTGGGTCAGTGTGCAAAGTGTATAACAATTACGGCTAAGTGGATGTTATTTGAAACACAATGCTTAAAAATCATCACAAATTGACAACAGCAGAAGTGTTATTGGGAATATCCTGATTTCCACCTCGTAAATAATCTTCTATGGTATCATCTTCAGAACTTTTAAATCGAAGCAATAGAGTGAAAAAGGAATAGGACAACTGCATAAACTGAAACAAGTTAAAAGCTCATTACTTCCCTCAGTTTTTCTTGCAATTGTATAATACAACCTTAACATAATTACATATGAAAAAGGAAATTGCAAAACGTCTAGCCAGTTACCAGTACTACATTTCATACTTCGTTCTTTTCGCAAACTTTTCATTCCTGAAGATTTCATGCCTATTTCTGGCAGTAATTTCCAACATTCAGATTTACTAATGATGACGGCAATGCCGTCAAACACATGTAAGAAAATAAATTGGTTTGTTTCATAACGCATTGGTTACCATGGCGTAACGTGCAAAATTTCAATGGCGCATTTGCAAATAATCACTACATCTCACCTCGTTCATATCTCCAATCTGTGTTAGTCAGAAACGGAATCAGTTATACTATATGGCCATTTTATGTTTTATTTACTTTGCTTAGTAAAACTAAGCAAAGTATTTACTTTGCAGTTTTTTATTCTTCTGTAAATTTACGTTTAAATTTAATCTCACATTCGCGGTACGTTAATGTTCTACTTATCTCATAATACTGTTATTTATCTGAAGGAAGATACTTCAACTTACCGCAGAAAATGTCTGCAAAGACATTGGAAACATCTTGGATGCAGTCAGTTGTATAGGATGCATTGTTTGCATGAAAATAAGCAGGAGACTTCTTCGATACTTCGGAGATTGAATGTACCATTCGGATTCGTATAAACCATCTCCCAGGCAGTAAAACTAGAAAGCAATATGTTGTCTTTATTATCATCTTCTGTATAGGTTGAAGTTTTTTATAGAGACCAGGAAGTAAACTAACTTTATTGAAAAATAAAATGTATTATTACCTCTTCAATGATTTTGTCGCAGGAGTAGCAACTTATAAATACTACTGTGAGACCATACCACAGGGTGCCGAGATATTGATAGAACTTTGTACCATACGATAGCTGTAATAACACTTTTATTGTTAATTTGGAAAAATACATTATTATACAAAAAGAACATAAATAGATTATATTATAAAGCTTTTGCAAATGGACAAAAAATTAAACCAAATCTGTATACTGTATTTCCTCGCGTCGATCTATTTAGATGAATCTTTAAACTTAAGTAGGAAAGTTTGGACTGGAATGGTAGCGGTGGTACTGTAAAGAAAGTAGATTTACTTTCGGAATAAAAGTAACACACTTCTTGTTTTGCCCTCGTACAGAGAAAAAAATTATGAAAAAATATATTAGAAATTATTCTAACTTTATCGTTCGTTGATCCACAAAATGGTAAAAGCCACATGGAAATGGCTATGGTTATACATCATTCGTTTTAAAGTTTCACTTGGGATTTTGACAATATAGACAAGCTTCATTACCTCGGCAGTGAATATGTCAGTCAAACCCTACAAATGAATCAGTTTCTGAGGAGACTGGTGTTGACGTAAAGCAATTTTCATTGTCTGTGTTGGGTGTTTAAGGACAGATATAACATCGAGACAAGAATTGACAAGAGATATCTTAAGAGGATGGCAGACCAGATGTCATCAATCTTAGGGAGGACGTGTTACGTATTGTTATTTTAATGTACTGTATGCCCAAGAGCATGGGAAGTGATTTTTCTTGTCAAAAGCATTACTGGAAAATATGACGGTGACTAAATTACTTTCTTGCAACGTAAAGGAAAAAAGGCTTCAGATTTACGTGGATGTGGATTGGACAGAGAGACAGACACATGATTTGTGGATTTGCCCTTTGAATGTGGAAAGACAAAGATGGCTTTTCGAAAGTTTCCGATAATTGGTTTACTAAATTTGAAGGACAGGAGCACATTGGTAGATACATGATAGAAATATGTTATATTTGGATACTATATCAAAAAAATTAGTGAAATCAAAAAGGGATTTCAGTCGATTTTACGAGAATGAACACGAAGTAGGGAGAGAGAGGAGAATCTCATATTGCATAAGGAACGAAGACGAACTGACCATCAGTTCAAATTAAATAGAAAACAATTCGTATGAAGAATGATTGTGTCCATGGGGTCATAACATCTGAGAGTGAATCTACCACTGACATCCAGGAACGCGACGTTGTTATTTTCCATAAAATCGAGGAAGTTCAACAAATCTAAGTGGATAATTTAAAAGGCTGACCTATTAGCCAGTACCTCGCAATGAAGCATCCGCACTTTACTGTAAGAAGGAATCTCGGAAAAGCAGTTGGAAAAGAATGACGTAAGGTTTGTAAAAGTATTTGAAGAACTAGATTATCTTGACACAATGCCATAACTAAAATTAATCTTTGGATGTGATATACTCTACTGATATAGTAAGTATTTTTTAACATTATGTAATGAGATATTTTAAAGCATTAAGTAACACGTTTTCGTATTTATTTTATTTAACTTTTTTATTAATCTTGGTCAAGAGTTATTAAATACTGCTATCATTTTCGGTTGTAATTGGTATAAAATTTTATTTTCATTGACTGTTTACTTGTATTTTTCCTCTGATTTTGTCTTTACTTCTTGAAAAGTATTCATTATATCGCCATTCTCACGTTTATTATACGTACATGGTTTTACCTTCTCATACAATATTAAACTAAAAATCCAACAAAAAGAAGGGAATTTTAAAATCTAATAGAAAGAGGAAAAATAAAATACCGCATACTGGTTTTTATTCTTATATAATAATGGTACAAAAAGGGTTCGAACAAAAAAATTACTTTATGAATGTTCCATGTTCCGAAATGGAAGATGAAAAGAAAATTAGAGTTTGTACTCATCTGCGAATATAGCTAAAATAGTTTGAAATGGTAGAATTAAAAATTTGGAAAACTTAAAAACGATTATCATATCTGAGATATAACATTTTCACGTCATGGAACACGTTAATTATATCAATTGCCTGGAATAGAAATATAATCTAAGAGATTCTCTATCACAAATTCCTGTTTTTTTGTAATAATTCATAACCATTGTTCTGAAGGACAATATAATATACAGAAGATACTAACCGTACTTGTTAACTCCACACAAAGAGTGCACACAATAAAGAGATATGTACCAATGTGCACTGTCATGTAAAATTTGTAAATCGATTCCATTTCCTGGAGTAATCTGAAAATTAAATTTTATACAGTTACGTCAGGGAAATATTGAATGAAATAAACTAATTTTTAAAAATGAATGATGCGTTCACCCCACGGTACTTGCATCAAGTAATTACGTGTTCGTGGAACACGAAGCCCCGAGCTGTGTCTGGCATTACTTCCACATACGTTTGCCTGGCTCCTTCCTCTATCTTTCCTGACCTCCCTTGGTCACCCCTTGTTCTTTTCGATCCCGACGCTATTGCATCTAGCGTATGTTTCATTTTCTTCTTCTTCTTCTTCTTTTCTTTCTTTTTCGTTCTTATCTCCACAGGGGGCTCAGTTTCGAGTGAGTATGGGCTTGGTGAACCCACGGCCCCGAGCTGGGGACTGGTATTGCACCACCAGTCCGTAAGCTTTGGACATGCTTCAGCGACCACCAATGGCGCGATGCTGGAAAGTTGCGTGTTTTAAAGGACGGAGATCTTGCCTTCACTGGCCGGGTCGCGAGGAAGGATTAAACCTCTATAAAAAATCCCTCAACCTCAAGGTGTGTTACGCGCCGATGAGGTGAATGGGTGTTGAGGACAAACACTCACTAGCGGACAACCTCTGGGGCAACTGCCGCACCTCCGTTATGCGGGGACGGGGACTCCACGTCACCGGACATTTATTTCCTCCGAACTCGTGGGACAAAATGACAGATTCTTCATAAACACTGCCTTGCGGAATGGGCGTGCCGCAGGGTAAGTATTACGCCTCAGGATCTTCGAAGCGACCGAGGGTTGACAGCCCTCCTGCTTCAGGAACAAATAAGGATAAGAAACAGTACATTTCACATCAAAATGTTTTATTGTTATGACACGTATAGACGGTACACTTCAAAAAGTGTCACCGTTCTATATTTACAAAGGATTGCAGGGTTAAGTTGGAATGCTGAAATCAATTAAAAGGTTGCGTAATGGATCAATGCTGTTGGAAACTAACACCAACAAGCAAGAGTTGGCACCTTCTTGGGAGGGTTCTCTGTGAAGTGCGAGCTCCATGCTGCACTTAATCGCAGCAAGAGAGTCGTAAGTTACAGGGATATTATGGATATGACAACAAAAGAACTTGTTGTAGAATGGGAGGCAGACCACGCAGTTCAGAATGGGAGAATGACAAAGTAGAAGAAAAGAAAGTGCAGAAAATTAAAACTACGGAGAAGATTTCGTACGGTGAAGCGGCGAAGAAATACAGGACTTTACACCCTGTATTTTCTACCAGTTACTCCACCACAGCCAAGACTCCAAAGCAGATGAAAACTGTATCTGTTTAAGCCGATTTCACTGACGTGTCTACGACAGAACCGTGCACATGTCAGTGCAAATGCGGAAAGAAAGATATTTCAGTCGTTCGTATCAAGACTAAATCACCACCAATAGCGCGTCCATCTACCGCAAAAAACCCAAGTAGTACTAAACTTACTGCAACAACAACAGAGAGACAAAGCAGGGTTCTAGGGCCAAACCCCTGAACCCTGTCCAATTTTTGAATATATCAAGCACAACACCAAACAAAAAATCGCACAGATGTAAAAAGAACGTCTCTGTACTTTCTTCCTCTCGAGTCAGAATGTGTATTGTCCGACGGTGACACATTCACGAACCTTACCCGGGAAGTTCCAAACAGTAATGGCTTCCATACTTCAGTGGAACCATAATGGCTATAGAACTCAACGTGAAGAGTTACAACTTTTGGCGCATCGTAATCCGATCTGTATTTGCCTGCTAGAGACACATCTTTCACCAGAACACTCACCCTCTGTGCGAGGATACAGCAGCTTCCGATATGACGACACCACGGGAGATCGAGCAAGATGTGGAGTTGTCGTGTTTGTTAGAAACACAATCCCCTGCTCACCTTTTCTCCTACAAAATGCAATTCTGGCAATAGCAGTCAAAATTCAGAGCGTGCCAGCCGTGACCGTATGTTCAATCTATCTTCCTCCGACACGAGATTTCTCTGAGACTTCCCTCAGGAATTTAAGTCACTAGTTCTCACCACCATTCCTCGTCCTCGGAGAATTCAACGCCCACAGTGTACTGTCGAGCTCGTCGAGCGATTGGCCAAGGGGCCGACTGCTGAATTGTCGAGAATTAAGCGAGAAGATTTATGCTTAATGAACACCGGAAAGATGAATCACTTCGCATTTGGCACGGGGTCGTGGACCGCTATAGACCTATCAGTCTGTTCTCCTGAAGTTGCTGATATCTTTCAATAGAAGGTAGAAGACGATCTGCATGGTTGCGATCATCATCCTATCGGGTTGTCCTTGCAGGAACGTGCGACTGTTCCCAAATGCAAGCCACAGAAATGGATTCTCAGTAAGGCAAATTAGACACAGTACCGTTCTCTGTCTGTCTTCAGAGAAACAGGTAGTGACCAACAGAGGTTCGACCATCTGGCCCATGTGATTGATCACGCCGCTGAAGAATCCATTCCGAAAACATCTATTTTTCCGCGAAGATCTCATGTCCCCTGGTGAAACGACGCATGTCGGTCCGCCATTGGGGCAACGCGAAGAGCATTGCGGAGATTAAGGGTAGTCCATCTCCGGAAAATCTCGCCGCATATCGGATAGATAGAACAAAAGCGCGCAGAACTATCAATGAATCCGTATCCACCTCCTGGAAAGAGTTTTTAAGCACCATTAAGAGAACAACATCGTCCACTAAAGTTTGGAAGTCCGAAAGATATCTGGAAGGTATTCTCGAGTCCCAATATCTGGACTCAATTATCAGGGTCAGGTTCTCATCAAAAACAGAGAAATGGCAACAGTGATGGCTGAATACTTTGCTGACCTAACATCTACAGTAAACTACGATCCTGATTTAGTGAGAAAAAGAGAAACAGCAGAGAGCACATCTTTTGACTCTCATTCCACCAACTGGGAACCCTACAACTCTTCCTTCTCTATGTGGGAACTTGAGTCAGCTCGAGCGACAGTCCACGACACTGCTCCTGGCCCTGATTCAATTCATTATGAAATGCTGAGACAACTCAGTCTCGAATCAAAAGAATACCTTCTGTATGTCTTTAATTTTTCATGTTCCGAGGGAGTATTCCCTAATTCCTGGAAGGAAGCAACGTTTATCCCTTAACTAAGAGCCGGTAAGGACAAAACGAACATTAGTAGTTATCGAAGCATTGCCTTGACGAGTTGCGTCGGTAAAACTCTGGAGAGAATTATCAACCGACGTCTCGTCTGGTATCTTGAACACCATGACTTGCTGAGTCGATCTCAGTGTGGTTTCAGAAAGTTCCATTCCACCCTGGACAACTTACTTCTCCTAAAATTCTACCCTTTTGTAAAATTCTTAGGTCTAATCTTTGATCGGAGAGTGAATTGGATTGAACATCTGACACACCTAAGAGCAAGAACATTAAAGTCTCTGAATTTATTGAAGTGCCTGAGTAGTAGGGAATGGGGTGCTGATCGCTACGCCTNCCTGCACCAGTTTTATCAAGCATTCATGAGATCTCGGCTCCATTATGGCTGCGTTGTATATAGCTCTGCTCGTGCAAGCTATTTAAAGAAGTTGGATAGGGTCCACCACGCAGGAATTCGACTAGTTACGGGAGCATACCGCACTATTCCCATTCCGAGTTTGTATGCCGAGAGTGGCGAACCATCTCTTTAACTCCGGCGGCAACTCCTCATGCTACGACACATTTGCCACGTGCTAACTTTATTCGACAATCTGGTGCACAACGCGGATTTTCATCCTTCCTCTTCTTCCATCCGCTTCTACAACAACAGACTGAGTGCAACCAAACCATTTGGATATCGCTCCAAACAAATTTTGGAAACCTTGAATATAAGCATACCTAATGTCTTAAATAAAAGTTTCAGTAAGACTCCTCCTTAAGCTTTGCATAAGTCGAAGATTAATTTTGATCTTCTGCATCATGAAAAGAAGAGCACTCCAGCCCCGATGTTGAGGTGATACTTCCACCTAATCCTCGACAAACAGAGGGTCAATATTCCTGGGTTTACAGACGGGTCGAAACAGGCCGATGGTGTCGGCTGCTCCGTGGTATTTCCCCGTGAGACCTATGGCTACCGTCTAGGACACTTATGCAGCGTTTACACCGCTGAGTGCTACGCTATATTGAGAGCATTGCGATTAACAAAGCATTCCCGCGGATCACATTTCCTGATTTGTTCTGATTCGCTAAGTGCCCTTCAAGCAATCCAGAATATGTATCCAGCTGATAAGCTGATCCAGAATATCCAAGATATACTTTTTTCTCACTCCAAAGTGACGGAAGGAACATAATGTTTTGCTGGATTCCCGGACACGTGGGAATAAGAAGAAATGAGGAAGCAGACGTTTCCGCAAAGACGGCATGCCTCAAGAATCGCGTGGATTTCTTCACGATTCTAAAACGAGATCTGTTAAATTCCATCAAGATGATGATTCTGAGTGAATGGAACAATGATTGGTTAGCTGCTTAAAGAAATAAGCTTCGACTTATCATATCCTCTGTTATGTCGTGGAGCAAATNTGAGGTCCTGCTGACCCGCCTGCGCATAGGACATTGTCCTCTCACTCATCGGTATCTCTTACTACTTGATGAACCCGTTTGTGAGGTGTGTAGCTGTTGTCTGACGGTGCGTCACCTACTATCTGATTGCAGATGATATTCGAGTATATGGAGACAAATTGGATTGGCTGCAGATTTACCAACAATTCTCGGAAATGAAACTGTTAATGTTAATAAACTATTGAATTTTATGAGTAGATCGGGGCTCCTCCCACAAGTTCTTAAGAGGGTTTTAAAATTTGCAATTTTTTTCTTTCTTTACTGTCTTCTTTTTTTTCATCCTTCGTCTGTAATTAGAAAATATAATCCTTAGAGTTTTTTTTCCTTTTTTATGATATAATGTATTGGACTACTGTTTTCTTTTCTTTCATGTTTGTATTTGGATATTTGTTGATTTCAGGAGGGTTTTTTAATGGGTATGGTCGAAATATTCGGCGAGTCCCTCACACGGGGAAGAGTCACTACAGCTCTTCTCTATTGTGCAAAACAGCATTTTTCCCCACCTGCATGGGCTCTAATAATCTTGTTGTTGACGAGGCTTTAAAGCCCCACAAATAAAAAAAAATGATGCGTTCAGTTGTTATTTACGAATCTTTTGTGTAGCTCGAAACATGTATAGATACAAAATCTTCATTATATAATAATACGATCTATATTTTTCAATTCGCAACTGTACATCGCAACGTTTTCTTTAGGAAGTTTTAATGAAAAGGGAAATCAGTATCATTACTTTTCTTTCTGTTTTATTCACTTACTATCTTCCAGGTCATTCGAATAGCCATTTTGGTAAAACATGTCAGTAGGTTCGGTAGAGGGTGAAAATATTACCTTCTGCCGCACAACGGAACGCTATTAAATATTGTGAGTCTGAGAACATCAGCTATAGAGAAATAGCATCTTGGGAAATGCAGTATTCTTCGGAGGAAGATTCAAAGAAATAAGATCAAATTAATGATTTTCTGGGGGGAATAATAGTGCATTAATTGGATCCATCTCTTTTTTGAGACTCTTATCATAGACGTCGGTAGATGTTTCCGTTCCATGACTCTTCCCCATTTATTACGAAATCATACATAAAGTGTTCCTCGTGTATTCCCCACAGATTCATTTTCTTATAGGGGAAAGGAGGGTGTGCAGAATGCGTCTCACAAGTAGTTCCTAACTGATACTTCTTTGCTAACACTGTGTGAAAACGTCTCCAGGGTTCAAACTATTAACACGCTGATCATTAAAATTCAAGGTTTTCTGAGAGATACTGTACCTTTCTATCTATCTGTGTATTTATATATGGTTTTTTTTTGTTTTTTTATTTTGCAGAAATTATTTGTTCATATCTCCAAATGCTGTCAAATCCCTAGCACGCTTGTATTTCGAACGAACGATAGATTTTTTTCATGTTTTCTAATCCCCCTTCTTTCTCTTCTTTTGCAAGCTTTTAACTGAACTGTCAATGTTCCATCAATTTGCTGTTTTAGACTTTTTACGATAGATAGGAGACTAACCGAAATTAAAATTTTACATTTTTTATTTTATTTTTGTGTTTGAGGTTAGTTTCTTGTACATCTCCGCCATTTTTATCCAATGAATATATTGTCAGAGTGTAACGTGATGTTGTAGAATAAATCTATAACGCAAATTCGAACATATTTTAAACATTACAATTCATTAATTCACGTATTCTGCGGAACCTGTTACTTTATTCCGCAGCCCATCTTCGCCCATGACCGAAACCATCCAGATAAGAAGTAAATATTTTATTCTTTAGCAGTGCCCTGACATTTTAACACAACCTACGTATAAGAGGCAACGTAATTTTAACACTATTATCCTCTCATTCTGAATTTCTCTTATTCTTCTGTAATGTTACTTATAATGAACTCTAATTATTAGAAATCCTAGCATTCTTCATGTTGGGAGAGTAAATTCTGTTCACCTATCTTTGTTAGTGTTAGGTGAGTTTATTTGTTTAGAAAAGAAGAAAATGATACCGTTGTACCAAAAAGTATACTATATTTTATGTAATTGTTTTGTTTGGTATGAATTACGAGAAATTATGAAGAACCGCTTGCAAAGCGATAGTAGTTCTAAGAATTTAAAATATACTAGATTTATACTAATGATACTTAGCGCTTAACGTTTTAACAATTTATATCATATTGTTAAAATATTTACTATTATGAACATTCCAAGGAATTACGATTTCATGCAATGCAATCCGTTTAAATTCATTGTATATCGCATGTTATTCAGATATTCAGTGGTTTAGCAATAATATACATAAAACGTGCATTAATGAATAATTCATCATACTTTCCAAGCTTTATTTGTTCAAAGGCACTTTGATCATCTATTGTGATAGGACGTACACACATCTGCAATATTTCGACTAGATCAAAAACTATTAAGTGATCATAAAATCAACTACAAATTTTTAACAGAATGGACATACACTCGAACGTTGAAAGTAAAATAAAAGTTTTTAAAGTGTATGTATCGTTTTCTTTGTTTAGGTACTTCATTACTTAATATCAGAAAACAGTAAAAATATTATTGATCTTTTTTTGAAGTTGTTTCCAGTGACTGTCTGACCGAAAATTAACCTTTATACTTGAAATCACTGAGAAAAATGCGTATAAATTAAAGAAACAAAAATGTTTTTTTTTTTTTCAATTCAGAAACTTTGTTTTACTAGCTTTGCCTTTCTTTCGAATCCCGCTAATGAATTCAAAGCGATACGACACTGTGGATTTCTTTCCCGCTTAGCAGCTGGACGTATGGCGTTGCATGTAATACACTGACTTATAAGAAGTGCGCGTTGCAGTAAACTCAGATCGATGTTTTCGAGTCGATTGTATCTGTTGCCGAAACAGAGAACTTCTCCACAAGAAGCCACATTTCGCACTCGAGCCTACAAAGTACAGTTAAAACAATATAAATGAAGTAGGTAACTCACACGTGAGCCGTTTGGAAAATACAAGGAAAGTTATGACAGAGTTGAGAGAGTTAATCCTAAAATCTCTCAGAACTCATGACATAAAATCTAGTCCTGTTAAAATTTAATTTACGCTAAAACTAATAATATACAATTAGGGATTAAAGGCTAAAAGACAGTGGCAATGGGTGTTACCTTATAATCCATTGGTGATGCATGACACAGCGGCGTACTTCTGCGTGTGAAGACACGTTCCTTAGGTTATTCTGCAGAATGTGAAGTTGACCCACAATATACACGCATAAGTAGCCGAGAACGTAGTCCATAATCATAGCGTGTAAAATGATTAATGTGAATTCTATAGTCTGTTCCATGGTAGCGGCAAGAGAACAGAATAATGAAAATTCGTCTATAAACATTAGGATATAGTTGATATTTACTATTTTTGCTTTTACATAATCGATGATATTTTTTCCAGTGACATTTTCATATTCACGAGAACTTCCTTTTTTGGAAAATTTTATATATTTGACCATTAACTTGTTTTCTGCCTAATATAGTAAATAGAAACCAATGTTTTTAAAAAAATTATTGCATGTATGCGAATTGTTGGAAAAACACGTTTTGTTTACTATTTTATGGTCAGTTTTAGTTTATTTCTTTACAGTGTACCCTTGAGTTTGGGAGTAAGTCAACCCATCAGCATTTTTATAATGAAAACAGGAATGCTCAAATAACTACTCGACTAAAGAGCTATTTAATGAAAATGTTACTTTCCTAGACATACACATACACATAGAAAAAGCCACGGTAAGATTCTGAAAAATTTAAAAATAATGTAATCAATTGTTTTAATCAATGATACCAGCATAAATGCATGAGAATACTATTTCTAGTGCTTTCTTTAATAAAACTCAATTTCCTCAGAATCGCAATGCACATTTAGCACGTAATATTAATATTACGATACAATGAGTTAGTTTCCTTTGACGGATTCCTAGTTCAAGGTATAATGACAAAACTGGAAGTGGCCGACTATCTCCTGTACCGAGCAAAGGAGAACTGAGGCAGTTGACCACGTGATAACATTCGTTGGAATTTCGTTGTAACATTTAAATTATTTACATATCTTCTTATTTCTTTACAACTTGTGAGATTAAAATTTGAATTCACGGTAAGTTACGGGCATGACGGGAGCGTTAAACTTGCATGACGGGAAATGAAGCTCACACTAAATACTTTTTAAAATATAGTTAAACGAATGACAGTCTTAACATTAGTATTACGTTGATCGTGTCGTGAACAATACACTCTAGAATAACGCACGACAAGTTCTTTGTTATGTAATAGGCAAATTGATGAAATCACCTGGTATGCGTAGTATATTTGGTAGACAGGTGTCTTACGGGTGTCAAAAGGCATCCAAATTTCGTAAGTGTGAACTCGTCGATCCACGTTCCGGAACACATACATCTCCATAATAGGTGACAAAGGAATTGCCGGAAGAAATGTCAAGAACCATGTTGTCAGAAACACCTATGCATGGAGTAAACGGAACAGTTATAAAATAGTTGAATGATAGGTTTAAAACAAATAACTTTTTCTGGAGATTTAAAATGTTTCATACAAAAACTATTTCTTATTTTTACGTATTTTAATCTTCATCGTTTATGAGTACATCCATTAAATTCCTTTTACCGGGTTTAGTATTTAATTTCGAGTTACTGACTATGATCACAATGTGTATCACCTTTTTACTTCTTAAGAAAATCGCACAAAAAATTAAGAGGATCACTCACAAAAGTGACGTTTTGAATAGTGTTAAATGAAGAATGTCCAGAGCTGCTACATACACTAAATGAAGAAGCCAAGAAAAAATTATGATAATTATTTTTGTATTCGACAATAAGAAAAAATGCCCAGAAATGACGTATATGGCATTTTCAGGGTATAGTAAACAAGCGAATAAAGAAAAAAGATTTTTAATTTCAGCAAGTAGCAATGAAAAGAGTCAGAGGATTTATTAGTACAAAAATAGGCATTTTAGATATCGCCAAGTGATATTATAGCACTTTCTGAGCTTTCTAGAAATACACAGCTGGGGAATGAAATAGTTTTTCATTGTTCTTTCACCTGGTTCTTTGTAAAGAACATAACTTTTTATATAGATACTAATTTTGTCATTGGCATCTAAGATATATTTTAGTCTTTGTTCTGATACTGAATAGAGCGTGTGTTTTCGTAGTCAATGTACAGTAGGTTGATTTTTAAGAAATCAACTTATATTTAAACAGAGCAATTTCGCATTTTTTAGGTTTTTTAAAAATTCATTGAAAAATCAGATTTGGAAAGTATATTTAGACAGTGTGTTGAATATTTAAAATGTCAAAATGTCCAAATTTTAAAACTTTATATGCACTAACGAAATGTATTTTTAAATGCGAACTTTCATTTTAAATTCTTATTTTAAAATATAAAACTTAGAGTATAATTATTAAAAGATAATTTTTATAAACCAACTTAATATCCAGAAACAGACAAAGCGACTGCAGGTAAAGTACTGGAACATNAGAAACAGACAAAGCGACTGCAGGTAAAGTACTGGAACATTTTTTAAATGTTCGTTATTGAAAAATTAGTGTTTTCACAAATTACCTTGAAAAACTTATTCTTAGAATGGCATCGCTTAATCTCTTCCGCATTCCAAGGATTATTACATTGTTGTACGGCCATGGCGTTTTCGAGCTCATTGATCAACCACATTATTCTCTTTTGGTTATGCATCAAAATACTGGCTTTGCAAGTTGTGTTTGTGTAGATTCCAAGCATACAACAGCATTCGGTTATTAGAACGATATCTGGTGAGAACTTGTAGATGCTCAATACCGATATTGCTGCTGACGTGACGAGTGCCAATACCAAAATCCAATGTAGAATCTGTCTTACGACGAGCATAGGAAGTAAAATTTACTATGGATCACAAAAGTTCACCAATTTTTTATTGACATGTATGTATTAAATTCTAACATAAAATAATAAAACTACTCTTCAGAAAATTCAAAAATAAACATGGTTTAATCTTTTTACCACCGTAATATAATAAAATTAACCTACAAGCTTCGTTTGATAATCACAATATTCTATAAAAACGTTCGTAAGTTATAATGTATTTGGTAAGATATTAAAATTGTTAACAATGATTGGTATATTTAATATACCTCAATTAAAACATAGAAAACTATAAATTAAACTGTTTCAATTAATTTTAGGTCCCAGTAAAAGTTTCAATTAATTTTAGGTCCCAGTAAAATTTAGTTTAAAATTGCGTGAAAAGTGATTCACATGTAAATAATGTGTTCCTAATTTTTTTAAATCCTTTAAAAAATATTCCGTGTTTAAGTTTATTAGTGTAGAATTCATATCAAAATAAATAATACGTATTCTTCATTATTTCTTTTTAATAATTGTGTTATTGTGTTTGTTCTTAGTGATTCGTTTCTGTATAATGTATCGATTGTTTAAAACATAAAACGCTACGTGTTATAATTATCAGCGCTGTAATTTGATCGTTGGATAACATCTATATTTCGAAATATTTCGGAGTGAAATTTGGGGTGAGACATCTTCTACGATTTAACAAGATTTTAGAAAAAATCTGTGCCACATCTTCTGTGCTGGAACTTTCGTAAAGTGAAGGGAGGTGTAAATTTTGAGAAAAAAAAGAAAAAATGTATTTCAGGACGTCAGGGATATCTAGTCTCGTGAATATAGACTTAATATTTTAAACTCTAAAATCTAAGGTCTCTCTAAATTATCCACATCTGAATATGTTTTTAATTATTTATCATCTTAAATACCAACACACACACACTATCCTCCTATTCCTCTAAAGAGTGTGTATTTCAGATGTTCCCAAACTACTTTTGATGGTGTCTGCTTGTCAAAGCAACGTGGTTCTTGTGTTTTTTATTCTATGGTAAAAATCCATAGCCAGACATACCTTTCAACATTTCACCCCTTATAGAAAATTGGGCATTCTCACGTTAAATATAATTGCTTCGTGATTTATATGTTTGTAGATAGTTTCAATAGACGTAAGTATTTGATTTTAATAAATAATTTAAGAGCCATCATTTAACCACTCACAATAAAGGGTTTCCAACCATCGTCCTATAACTTTGGTAAGCAATTGCAAGAAAATGTTTTACTGAAAATACAGGGAATTTCTCCATGTGTTAGCGTACAAAAATCAAGGTTAATCTACTTAACAGTTTTCCGTTTTTTCATAAATAATACGATGCAAAACGGCACTATTTTCTAAGTACAAATCATTTTTATGTAAAAAACGGAATGTGATAGCATAACGTATTCTACGTAGTATGCTTCATTCTATCGAATTATTGCTCGTTGAAGTTAGCCTAAAAAAATCAACCCTATCGCATTTATAACATAAGGGGTTTCGTCAACTTTCGAATCAGGAAACATGTCAGAAACAATTCCAAACGACAAGCGACTGTCACAAAACCATCGCCATTACCGTTTCGAGAACATGAAGGCATATTAGCATACTTAATAACATACTTCAATAAATTCAACATGAATTCATTGAAGCGTTAAATTTAAACATCGAAAATATTTTTATTTTTGTGAGTCAATTTCTTGTTCATTAATGTATTTCTAAATTTTTAGATCTGAGATACAATATTTATATACAAAAAGCAATGGATCTTCCTGTAACATGACAAGACGTTTCATAAGAAATCAATTCTTATAAAAAGTACTTAATTTACCAAATCACAATCTAAATTACTAGAAATAGGCTGAAGTAACGCCTATTTAGTGTGAACAGTTTTGACTTAGTTCCTTTACACAACATTAATCAGCGTTCTACGTGTAAAATAGTATTCGAATTTAGTTTTAAACTAACGATTAACACTATTCCAGTGGCACTTTACGAAAGGTACACAAAGGCGGTACTAACAAATATTGTCAGATGAACAACAGCAACCTTGTTCTAGTCTCCTTATTGGTACTTGACCAATAAGTCCCTGTATTTTACTGCAAATTCGCCAGATTGCAGGATTTTTCGTTTTCGAATACACGGCAGTGATGACAACTCTATTGAAACAATAACTTATTAATAAAAGAAAAGTTTATTTCTTTACCTTAGCTAGAAATGTCATCCATGTTGATTTAGATGGGGCGAATCCTACGAGCTGTATGACACGCGCCATGTAAGGATTTGTCTCGATGAAATAGTCACATAACAAATGACTTTGAAACCTGGAGTTCATTTTGATCGCAAGCCTTGTAAAACAACTGGATACCTTTAAGCAGACAGCATAAAAGTTTATTCGAGAATTTAAATATTTTATGGTCAGCTATTGATATTTTTATTTTGTGTCATGAAAGATCGATGTTGGTTTACATTTCAAGAAGGATAATGAGATACAAGGGTAAGATAATCGTTTTTAATATCTAGGTACAATTTTAAGATTAATTGTTTGTTGCAAAAATTAATTTAATTCATGATGCGTTAAAACTCACTGGGAATATAATACATCAGGCCATCCATCAATTTTTTGTGGGGGTTGGCGGAGGGTTGGGAGCGTACGTCCTACAAGTAACTTCTAAATGATATTTATGTATCCCAAAACTTCTTTGCCAAAACTATGTGAAAATGTCTCCTGAATTAGAACTATTGACATAGTGATCATTAAAGGTAAAGCTTTTTGGGGAGATACTGGAACTGTCTGTATTATACATTTGCATATCTATCTAAGTAAATGACACTAAATCCATGACAATACATTTCAAATATGAAAGAGAAATCGCAGCAGCCCCTAATCGCTTCCTAAGGAAATACGTCGCAGAAACAATTGAGAAGAGCAAATCACACAAATGAAGAATGGCACTCAATTTAAGTAAATATGTCAATGAGTTTGTATTGTTTCACCTTTTACCTTTAGCCTTCTCATTTTCGGGGCATCATCATATAAAAATCACATCAAGGAAAGACACTTGTCTTTTTGCGTCCTTTAAAGTCATATAGTAGAATGATGTAACTTGTCTACTTAATGACATAAAATTGTAAGTAGTTACGTTCCTTACTTTGCTGGTAATGTAGTTGGTTCGCACAGATCCGTCATGCAAACATATGTGAAAGATACCTTCCTTTTCCTTCAAACCCGGGAACATAAAAAGACAGTAAAATCAGGACTCAGATTTCTCGTAATTAAGAGACAATATTCGTTGGAAATAGCATGTGAGTTAAATAATGTTAATAACATCCACTCCTGTTCTGAATGAAACTTGCCTAACTAGGAGATGGACGAAGTAGTATGATTCGCGTCAGTAAAATAGTCATGCTCAATAAACGTTAATGTTCATGTTTTTGTAAGAGTTTTAATTACGTGTTAACGAGGTTTGCTTGACAGAAGTAAATGAAATATCAGATACAGATATGAAGGGATTAAGACATCTTGGGAGTTTGAGTTATCTGGCCCGAGAGAGACATAATCCTGAGTAACTTATAACAGCTCAAATAATTTAAAAGTTATTAGCTCCTTATTACTTGATGGACTTTAATTTGATAATTTTTATAAAAGTTTATGCATTATTCGAATTAAATTTCCGTATATATTTGCACTCTATTTCACATTATGTGTTAATTTTTTAAATATAGAATACTGAAAGGGAAACGTATCACAAAACAAATCTTTTGTATTGCAAAATAAGCCCATGTACTTACCTTATGCGTTGTAATAAAGATCGTTCAACATACGTTACAGTGTCGTTTCATCCGCTCATCGGCTTCGATATCAACTGTTCTAAAAACCTACGAGAGCGTTCTCTCTTCTTAAATTAATAATCTATGACTGTGACACGCGGGGCAAGTGTATTACATTAGTAATAGAACACGATGTTGCGTGTCATGTTAGCCGATGTAAACAAAATAATAGTTAGAACAAACATTTCAAACGGAATGAATAATCCTCCTATCCTCACATTTCCTTCTCTTTGTTTCATCTCTTTTGCTGCAAGTCACCTGTTCCTTTTTTACTAGTCATAATGATATGATTCCTTAATTCTTGTTCACAATTTCACCATCCATAAAATCGCAAACATTTTGTTATTTATTAGGTCTTCTTCTTAGATTTTTAACACTTTTAATTATATAAACACAGATACAAAAACACTAAAAATTCTATAAAAAATATTAGTGTTTCACAAAATTGATTTTGTTTATGATACACTTCTCTCTGCAACCATCATTTAGTCTTATTTATTTTTTAAAAAATTCACTTTTACCACTTAAGTAAATTACAAAATTATGTGAGAACAGGTATTTATGGTTGTAGAGAGAAGCATGAAGCATATTATCACATTTGTGTGTAATATTTATAGTCCTGAAGAAGACTTCATTTCATAACTGAAGAATTCATTTCCATGTTTAAACACGTGATTAATAATTTCCATTAACTTATTAATCACGATAAATATATTTTAAGATGATTAATATTCTATAGTCCAGTAGCCAGGGGAATAGAAGAGGTCAATCCAGGAAAAAATATAGAAGTTCTTTTCTGAATTAAGTTCTTTTTTTTTCTTAGTTGCTGAATCCCAATTTGGACTTTGTTACCTCGTAAACCCTGTGCGTTTTATGAAAATATGTTTGAAAACTTCGAAAAACGCACTCTTTTAGTTTTTGTTTATAAATCGAAAAGTACGCGCTTTTAGAGAAAAGTTTGCAAATGCAAAATTAATGTGCATTAAAGTTCCTAAATAAGAGTTTGTATAGTTGTTTGTCTGACGAATAGACATCGCGATCTAAATCGTGATGAATTTTGACCAAAATTTGGAAAAGGACCCCCAAAACCATTTTTTTAAATGTATGCTTTCGGCTCACAAATTACACATTTTTATAATATTGTCCAACATAAAAATTAACTACAATAAATTTACTTCAAATTATGTCTTTTGAAGAGGTTTTTCGTAACATAAAAATTATAGGCGTTATTCAAAACTTCAGAGCGCGCTTAAGTTGAATCTATATCAGAAGCTATCGCAATGGTAAAAACAACTTTTTTTTACAATATCTTATTTAAAATAATTTCATGGTATACAAAAGTTATATGGAATAGATTAAGTAGTTGATTAATTTTTAAGTATTGTATGTTACGGAGTATAAGACAGACATTTTCTTCAAAAAATGCCTCCGAAAATCAGGTGCGTCTTATACTCGATATTGTGACAAATAATTAGTTTTCGTTGTTCGGAACTCGCGGAAGAATTGTGAAAGCAATGTTGGTGGAAGTTTAAAGAATTCGGAAATGGATGTTGTCTGGCTGTGAGAAGCGAAGTGGGTGGCCAGCTGGTTTTAGGAATGTGTCAAGGGAAGGAGCCCTCAGAGACGACGCGACAAAAACATTTTCAGTCGAGGTTTAAAACAAAATAAAATTTAAGTGTTATTTCGAAGGTCTGTGTTTGAAATTGGAATAGAAATTTCTTAAGTGAAAGAGATGCGAAATTAGCTGTCTTCAATAATTGGAGTGTGTGGAAAAATGATAAACAATTCTTGAAGGGACGACAAGTTAGGAATGCTAACTTCATCGGTTCGAAGGGACGCGGTGTGGTCTGTGCACGTGTCCTGGCCGCTTTGAGGGGTGACGTTAATGTGTCACAAGGCGAATTATGAATTTTGGGGAGCCATCTGGTTAAAGTCAACGAGAATGACACAGGGATACTTTGTTTCGCAGAACTAAGATGAAGGGCAGATCGACCTTGTATAAATAATAGTCGGGTTGAACCCAATTAGAAATTTCGTGCCAGTGAGCGATTTTCGGAAACGTAGGGGTGTGGGAAAATGACCATTCAAAGGAATTTTTAGGGGCTTGTAGTGGAAAGAGGTGTTGGTGAGATTTACCAGATCTTTCTAAATAAATTGGTTTCGTTGGGACGACACTCATAAAATTTTATGATCTAAGTTAAACGAAATGTCAAAGCTAATAGGAAATTTTTGGAGGATAAACAGATTTTCGGAACTCGTGAAAGGAACTCGTGAGTATTAACAAATACTGCTATTGGCTGAGAACCTTTCTACGTCACTTGGTGACTGACCTATTAGAGATACCTCAAGGGTAATATAAATCGATTGCCATTGGAGGACAGAAATCATGACGTCTGAAAAAGGAGTTAATTTCTAAGTTTTTGGGACTCTGGCGGGAAGATCGAACTAGTATAAAATAACGAACGCTACAGGAACAGGTTCTCATGATTATGGTTCAGATTTGCTTACTCTCTTATGATTATGGTTCAGATTTGCTTACTCTCTTATGATTGTGGTTCAGATTTGCTTACTCTCTGATGATTATGGTTCAGATTTGCTTACTTGCTTGGTATTGTTATTCAGATTTTCGGCTCACGTGGTCGTTTGATCAAAGTTCGGTCTCGTTTGTGAATGACGAGGTCAGATACTCGGATTGTTGAAATCAAACTTAACTTTCGTGGGCGAGGAACTTTTTCTTTGGAATATGAACATCTCACAATCTTGGTGATTTGTTGTTCTATACCATGTGTCATTACGAGCATGTCACATGTTTATCATGTGGCTTGAGTTGATCACAACGTTAATGAACTTTGGAATTTTAAACCTACGCTGTTGATCAGTTATAAGTTTCGGTCGCCGGCGTGCTACGAGCACCTATGAATTCGAACAAGCAACACTTCATCGATTAAGAACTTTAATAAATGTCATCGAGTGCGGTGTCTTCCTCAATGAGATCGGAAGGAGCTGGTCATGGCTTCCGGTATGCTGAGTGGGTGGTCGCCTGCTTCTAACTCTGATGAATGGGAGAATTCCGAAGGCCTGGCAATAATCACGAATGGCGTACCGGTCTGACATCACTTCATGTGGCTACTGATGGTCTACCTTGGATGTATTATAATTAAGGTAATTACTCACTGGTTGCATCCAGTATTTCGTTTATAATTCGCTGCGAGAAGAACCAGTGAATTGAACTCTTATGTCTGGGTTATTGTTTAAAGACACTTGTGATACAAGAACATTAATGGACAAGGACAGTAAAGATAAACATTAATTATTAAAAAAAAATCATACTCCCAATTGCCAAGCGTAATTGATTGTTGACTGGAATAATTGTCTAACCAGTATCATAATTGTTTGAAGAGAGTATTCTTTCATTATGCATGGTCATTGTAATTTTGGGGGAACATTGAAGGGGTATATGTTAGGGAAAGTGCTTGCGTGTGAAAAATTAGTAAGTAAGAATATTGTATAATTTTGATGAATAGATAATTAAGATCAATTTTACACAGTGTTGTCTTTCCTTCTCGAAGGACAAGGTATATTTTACGATCTATTAGATGGACCGAACCCTATATGCCCTAGTTGTTTGATCGAGCAGCGGAAGCTGACTTCAATGAGCCAGGTAAGTGCTAACGATCTATTAGATGGATCGAACCCCTGCTCCTTTGGTTTTCTTTTATAAATAATGTTATAATATTAATACGAGTATAATAATGTTCAGTGTTTGATATAAAATTCCCGCCGGTCTTAAAAATGGCCGTATATTAGATACCGCGGGAAATCTATCTCTATCTGGCAACATTGGATTCAACTGGCAGCAGCAGTGCACTGATGCGACGAACAAGCTTGCTAACACTGTCTCATTCCCGCACGCCATCGCAAACCCAGAACATTGTCTAGCCTAAGATGCGTCACTTTTAGTCTACGGTGCCAGTGAACTTGGATTGAAAGTGATTTGTGTTATCGGTAACAGTACAATATTTTTGTCATTAGCAAGTTACGCAATAAAAAAAACAGTTATTCATATGATGCGGGCTATAAATTGAAAGTAATAGCACACACAGAAGAACATGGAAACAGAGCAGCTGAGCGGAATTTCTGCCCTTCACCAACAGAAAAAAAACATTGGCGATTGGCAACTTAGTAAAGAACTGTACAAAATTAGCAAGACTAAATGTGCAAATAGAGGACTAAATGAAAAATGGCCAGAACTAAAGGATTTAATACAAAAATGATTCAAATACACGCTCGTGAGCTAGCGCTACACTGAAACTTAACAGGCGTTACGGTTGAAATTGGTTGGTGCTACAGGTTTATGAAGCGTCATGGACTTAGCATGCGAATTAAAACCAAAATATCCAAGAAAATGCCGCAAGAGTGTAAAGAAAAATAATATCTTTTCATCGCTATATTATTCAACATCGAAAGAAAGCCAGTGTGGAACTTAGCCAAATAGTAAATATGGACGAAATTCTTTGACATCTTATGTGCCGAGTATCAGAACTGTTGCCATGAAAGGTGCTAAAACTGTAACTATAAAATCAAGAGGACATGAAAACATGCACTACACTGTTGTCCTTTCATGATGTGCTGAGTGTACTGAACTTAATCCAAGGATCATTTTCAAACGCAAAACAATGCCAAAACCTTCTGAAATCCCGCCGGGTATTGTTGTTCACGTACATGAAAAGGATTGGATGAACGAGACTAGTATGAAATTATGGATTAACAGAGTGTGGGCGAGAAGGAAAGGTGTTTCATTTAAGAAGGGTTCGCTTCTTGTGCTAGATCAGATTAGTAGTCATTTGAAAAATTTTGTGAAAGAGAAATTGAGACAGGGAAATACAGAGCTTGCTGTTATTCCGGAAGGACTTACTTAACAATTGCAACATCTTGATGTCTCCATAAATAAACCATTAAAAGTGTATATGAGAGAGAAATGAAACAAATGGATGATGGATGCAACCTAACATGAATTCACGCCGAAGGGAGCTTTAAAACGACCTACAATCAAACAAGTGCGTCAGTAGGATAAAACAATCGTGGTCTAGAGTGAGAAAAGATATTATTGTTAAATCTTTCAAAATGTGCGGCGTAAGAAACTCGCTCGATGGCAGTGAAGACCATTTTATGTATAAAGAAGACAACGATGAAGAAGAAGAAATTTCAGATGACGATTTTCAAGGATTCTAAATGTCATCTCGGTTTTATAAACTAAGAATTTTTTAGTCTTGCTATTCTATCTAATAATAATAATGTTATTTTCTTTTTAAATTGCGTAAAAATTAAGGTGCGTCTTATAGTCCGTAGCGTCTTTTAATCCGTAAGATACGGTATATTTTATGTCTTCAGGTACTATTATTCTATTGAAATGTATATACTATTAAATATTCTATTTCCTCTTCTGGAATCTTGTTGTGCTAGTACGTATTATTTGAGACAATATTTCCATATTTTATTACATGCAACTATTTTATTATGGAAGTAGATGGTAATATAGTTTTTACGTAGTATATTGATGCAATTTTTCACATGTAAACCTACACAAGCACAGCAAAGGGATCGTTGGTGATGTTAGGAGCAACTGCCACTTGTATAGGGAGGTGGGAACGTGAAGCTTAGATCACATTATTGTTGGTTCATTATTATTGATCTTTAAAATTCAAGCAGAAAGACGGAATGAAATTCTTTACCACCATGAAGTGTTTAATACAAGTTTACGGTCGAACCGTTGTTATTAATCCCTCCATTCTCTTTCGGAGAATAATTATTTCAAAGGAATCACATGAAGATATCGAGAAGTTCTTGCAACTCTGTTCCTATCCAATGTCCCTGTTTGATGAGAGTGGCATGAGAAAAGGTTCCCAATCAAGTATTTACGATGCATTAAAATCCGCCAAAGAAACCACAATTCTGTAACACGGTAGATTTCGGTTGTTTTATTGCACGTGCAGTGTACTCAAGAGGAGTGACATTGGCAAGTATTTGTGACATATACGTTGAGTAAGTAAAATCCAACTGCTTTTGTAGTTTTTGATAGACACTATAATTCAGAAAAAAAAGTTGTAGAGTCATAGATCGCTAGAGGAAGTCAAGCAAAAAATCCCATCGATCAAAAGATCAGTGTCACAGCGTTGTCCACAGTAATTCAAGAAAACGTCGCGGGCCAACTCAAGGAACTACGTCAAATGATTTTCATGTTGACTTTAAAATTCAACATTAACTGCAAACAGACACACGAAGACGCAGACAGGCTGATCGTTGTCACTGCCAATAGCCTGGAGCCTGATCACGACAGTGACAGTTGTGAGAGAAGATATAGATCTTCTGGATATCATAGTATGATTGGGTCCTCCTGACAACGTATACTTCTGGAAGGCAGGGAAAAGAAAAGTTCCTTTATTGTTAAACAATTCTTCAGGGGCTATTGATAAAAGTCTTGCTGACCACGTGTTTCTTCTACACGCTATGAGTGATTATGACATTACATCCGCTCTGTACAACTACGATAAAAGAAAATGGATCCTTTTCCCGATCTTTACAAAAACGTTAAAGGTCTAATGACCTCGATGTTGCGAGCCGAGATAAAACCAATAAAAATAATAAAGAATAACCGTCTTCTCGACCAACGATCTTGACCAACGATCAAGATGTTTGCGGACCCCAAAACCTATCTTGAGGAAATTGTCAATTCAGGAGAACAATTTCTCCTTGATTTGTACGGTCTGGCAAATTCTAGGTCATTAAACAAATTAAGGTATAGGCAATACGTATTTTCGGCATGTAAGGTGACACCTAGTATTGCCTCACTTCCCCCTCCTGAAGCAGTAGCACGGCGAGCTTCGCGCAAAATGCTATATTCTACCATGGGAAGCAATGACTAAGAAATGAAAAAAAAATCTGAATAATAAGGATGGACACTAAAGAACAACAATATGATGCTAATCACTACCTGGGAATCCCCCGCACCCTGCAAACTTCTCCAGTTGATATCCTGCGAATTGCAAGAAGGATTCCAAAGGGAGTTTTGATTGTAAAAAGGCTGATTTATTTTGTTCTATACTGTGTGTAAGAGAGAACCTCGTCAGCTGCTGTGACGTAGCCGCCACTACCGTCGCTTCTCTTCACAGTCGTGAACAATAAATCTGCAGTGTCGGCACGGCTAACAATGTATATGTAAAGGACAAGCAACGACACATCTTGGGATATCTCTTACCTGACCAGCGAATGACCGTTATGTTCTTTTGACGGTGACCGATCATGCGGACCTTCTCCAATTCCCACCTCAACTGTCGGAAGCATAAGGTTGTTAGAATTGGGGACTGATCACGACTGAGCTCTTTCCTCCTAGCTTTTTCGCCTTCCGTCATGACCTCCAGCAGTGCCGACACTGGATTCAGGATGACGGCCAGTCTCTCGGCTTCACGTGTGCTGTAAGTG